>CM058080.1:34760923-34787459 GCA_030247045.1 Colobus guereza | reverse complement strand
AATGAGGAATTTGTTAAAACTGTTTTCTTGGAATATGCAATGAGATATTCTGGAGCACATTGAAACTTGTTGGGAAAAAAGAAATATAATCAGACAAAAACTAGAAAGATATTTCCTGAGAAATAGCTTTGTGATGTGTGAATTCACCTCACAGAGTCGTATCACTGTTTTCATGGAGCAGTTTCCTAGCACTGTTTTTGGGGAATCTGATAAGGGATATTTTAAATAGCATCTAAGCTTATGGTGACAAAGGAAATATCCTAAGATAAAAAAATTGAAAGAAGCTTTCTGAGAAAGTTCTTTGTGATGTGTGAATTCATCTCACAGAGTTAAAACTTTCCTTTCATGGAGGAGTTTGGTAACACTGTTTTCATGGAATCTGCAATAGGATACTTTGGAGCACATTGAAGACTATGGTGACTGAGGAAGTATCCTCAGAGAAAAACCAAAAAGATTCTTTCTGGGAAACTGCTTTGTGATGTGTGAATTCATCTCACAGATTTACACATTTTCTTTCCTGGAGCAGTTTGCTAACACTATTGTCATGGAATCTGAAAAGCGATATTCTTGAGTGCATTGAAGAATATGTTGAAAAAGGAAATATACTTATACAAAAACTAGAAATAAGGTTTCTGTAAAACTGCTTTGTGATGTGTCTATTCATCTCACAGAGTTAAACCATTCTCTTCAGTGAAAAATTTGCTAACACTTTTCTCGTGGAATCTGCAATGGGATATTCCAGAGCACAGTGAGGAATATGGAGAAAAAGGAAATATCCTCAGATAAATACTGGAGAGAAGCTATCTGCGAAGCAGCTTTGTGATGTGTGAATTCATCTCACATAGTTACACCATTCTTTTCATGGAGCAGTTTGGCAGCACTGTTTTTGGGGATTCTGAGAATGGATATTTTGGATGTAATGGAAGCCTAGGGTGATAAAGGAAATATCCTCAGAAAAGATCTAGAAAGAAGCTTTCTGAGAAACTGCTTTGTGATGTGTATATTCACCTTTCTCCTAATGGAGTAGATTTTTAACACGGTTTTCATGGAATCTGCAAAGGGATGTTTGGGAGTGCATTGAGTCCTATGGTGAAAAAGGAATTATCCTCAGAGAAAAAGTAGAAAGAAGCTTTCTGAGAAACTGATTTGTGATGTGTGAATTCATCTCACAGATTTACACTTTTCTTTCATGGAGCAGTTTGCTAATACTAGTTTCATGGAATCTGAAAAGGGATATTCGCGAATGCATTGAGGAATATCATGAAAAAGGAAATATACACATACAAATACTAGAAAGAGCTTTCCATGAAACTGCTTTGTGATGTGTCAATTCATCTCACAGAGTTACACTTTTCTTTCATGGAGCAGTTTGCTAACACTGTTTTCATGGAATCTGCAATAGGATACTTTGGAGCACATTGAAGACTATGGTGAAAAGGAAATATCCTCAGATAAATACCAGAAAGAAGGTGTATGAGAAACAGCTTTGTGATATGTGAATTCATCTCACATAGTTACACCATTCTTTTCATGGAACAGTTTGACAGCACTCTTTTTAGGGAATCTGAGAAGACATACTTTGGATCACATTGAAGCCTAGGGAGACAAAGAAAATATATTCAGATAAAAATTAGAAGGAAACTTCCTCAGAAACTTCTTTGTGATGCATGTATTCACCTGAGAAAGTATCACCTTTCTGTTCATGGAGCAGATTTCTAACACAGTTTTCATGGAATCTGCAAAGGGATGTTTGGGAGCACATTGGGGTCTATGGTGAAAAAGGAAATATCCTCAGAGTAAAAGTAGAAAGAAGCTTTATGAGAAACTGCTTTGTGATGTGTGAATTCATCTTACAGATTTACACTGTTCATTTCATTGAGCCGTTTGCTAACACTGTTTTCCTGGAGTCTACAATGGGATATTCTGGAGCGCATTGAAGCTATGGTGACCAAGGAAATATCCTCATATAAAAACTAGAAAGAAACTTTCTGAGAAACTGCTTTGTGATATATTAATTCATCTCACATAGTTACACCATTCTTTTCATGGAACAGTTTGACAGCACTCTTTTAGGAATCTGAGAAGGATATTTTGGATCACATTGAAGCCTAGGGAGACAAAGAAAATATATTCAGATAAAAATTAGAAGGAAACTTCCTCAGAAACTTCTTTGTGATGCATGTATTCACCTGAGAAAGTATCACCTTTCTGTTCATGGAGCAGTTTCTAACACTGTTTTCATGGAATCTGCAAAGGGATATTGGGAGCACATTGGGGTCTATGGTGAAAAGGAAATATCCTCAGAGTAAAAACTAGAAAGAAGCTTTCTGAGAAACTGCTTTGTGATGTGTGAATTCATCTCACAGATTTACACTTTTCTTTCATGGAGCAGTTTGCTAACACTGTTTTCCTGGAGTCTACAATGGGATATTCTGGAGCGCATTGAAGCTATGGTGACCAAGGAAATATCCTCATATAAAAACTAGAAAGAAACTTTCTGAGTAATTGCTTTGTGATATATTAATTCATCTCACAGTGTTACACAACTCTTTTCATGAATCAGTTTCATAGCACTGTTTTTGAAGAATCTGAGAAGGGATATTTTGGATCACATTGAAGCCTTAGGTGACAAGGAGGTATCCTCAGATAAAAAATGGAAAGAATCTTTCTGAGAAAGTTCTTTGTGATGTTTGAATTCATGTCACAGATTTACACCTTTCTATTCATGAAGCCGTTTGCTAACACTGTTTTCTTTGAATCTGTGAAGGGATATTGGGAGCACATTGAAGCCTATAATGAAAAAGAAAATATCCTCAGATAAAAACTAGAAAGAAGATTTCTGAGAAACTGCTTTGTGATGTGTGAATTCATCATACGGAGTTACACCCTTCTTTTCATTGAGCAGTTTCTTAGTACTGTTTTTTGGAATCTACAATAGGATATTTGAGAGTGCATTGAAGCCTATGGTGACAAAGGAAATATCCTCAGATAAAAACTAGAAAGAACTTTCTGAGAAAGTTCTTTGTGATGTGTGAATTCATCTCACAGAGTTACACCTTCTTTTCATTGAGCAGTTTCTAACACTGTTTTTTGGAATCTGCAAAGGGATATTTGGGAGTGCATTGAGTCCTATGGTGAAAAGGAAATATCCTCAGATAAAAACTAGAAAGAAGCTTTCTGAGAAACTGCTTTGTGATGTGTGAATTCATTGAACAGAGTTACACTGTTCTTTTCATTGAGCAGCTTGTTAAAACTGTCTTCTTGGAAACTGTAATAGGATATTTCAGAGCGCATTGAAGTTTTTGGTGAGAAAGGAAATATCCACATAAAAACTGGAAGAATCTGTCTGAGAAATCACTTTGTCCTGTGTTAATTCATTCCACAGTGTTACATGATTCTTTTCATGAATCAGTTTGGGAACACTCTTGTTAGTTAATCTGAGAAGGGATATTTGGGAGTTGAGAAAGTTCTTTGTGATGTGTGAATTCATCTCACAGTGCTACACATTTCTGTTCATGGAGTAGTTTGGTAACACTGTTTTGTGGAATCTGCAAAGGGATATTTGGGAGTGCATGGAGGATTATGGTGATAAAGGAAATATCCTCAGATAAAAACTAGAAAGAAGATTTCTGAGAAACTGCTTTGTGATGTGTGAATTCATCATACGGAGTTACACCCTTCTTTTCATTGAGCAGTTTCTTAGTACTGTTTTTTGGAATCTACAATAGGATATTTGAGAGTGCATTGAAGCCTATGGTGACAAAGGAAATATCCTCTGTTAAAAACCAAAAAGAATTTTTCTATGAAACTGCTTTGTGTTGTGTCAATTCATCTCACAGGGTTTTACCTTCTTTTCAAGGTACAGTTTCCTCACACTGTTTTTTTGGAATCTGCAAAGGTATTTTTGGAAGTATTTTGATGCCTATAGTGGAAAAGCAAATATCCTCACATAAAAAGTGACATAAGCTTTCTGAGAAACTGCTTTGTGATGTGTGAATTCATTGAACAGAGTTACACTGTTCTTTTCATTGAGCAGCTTGTTAAAACTGTCTTCTTGGAAACTGTAATAGGATATTTCAGAGCGCATTGAAGTTTTTGGTGAGAAAGGAAATATCCACACATAAAAACTGGAGAGAATCTGTCTGAGAAATCACTTTGTCCTGTGTTAATTCATTCCACAGTGTTACATGATTCTTTTCATGAATCAGTTTGGGAACACTCTTGTTAGTTAATCTGAGAAGGGATATTTGGGAGTTGAGAAAGTTCTTTGTGATGTGTGAATTCATCTCACAGTGCTACACATTTCTGTTCATGGAGTAGTTTGGTAACACTGTTTTTGTGGAATCTGCAAAGGGATATTTGGGAGTGCATGGAGGATTATGGTGATAAAGGAAATAACCTCTGATAAGAACCAAAAAGAAGATTTCTGTGAAACTACTTGTGATGTGTGAATTCATCTCGTAAAGTAACACCGTTTTTTTCATTGAGAAGTTTGCTAACACTTTTTGCATATAATCGGCAAAGGGATACTCATGAGCACATTGAGGCCTATGGTGAAAAATAAAATATCCTCAGACAAAAAATAGAAAGAGTATTTCTGACAACCTGCTATGGGGTTTGTGAATTGATCTCACAGAGTTACACAATTCTTTTCATGGAGTAGTTTGGTAGCACTTTTTTTGAGGAATCTAAAAAGGGATATTTGGATCGCATTGAAGCTTGCGCTGAAAAAGAATTATCTTCATATAAAAACTAGAAAGAACCTTTCTGAAAAACCGCTTTGTGATGTGTGTTTTCAACTCACAGAATTACACGAGTCTTTTAATGGATCAGTTTGGTAGCACTGTTTTTGGGGAATTTGAGAAGGGATGTTTTGGATTGCATTGAAGCATACGGTGACAAGGGAAATATCCTCAGATAATAACTACAAAGGATCTTTCTGAGAAAGTACTTTCTGATGTGTGAATTCATCTCTCAGAGTTACACTGATCTTTTCATGGAGCAGTTTGCTAAGTGTTTGCAAGGAATCTGTGAAGGGATATTTGGGAGTGCATGGAGGATTATGGTGAAAAAGGAAATGTCCCCTGATAAAAACCAAAAAGAAGATTTCTGTTAAACTGATTTCTGATGTGTGAATTCAACTCACAGTGTCATATCATAGTTTGCCTTGAGCAGTTTGCAAACACTGTTTTCATGCCATCTGCAAAGGGATATTTGGGAGTGCATTAAGGCCTATAGAGCAGAAGGAAATAACCTCAGATACAAACTAGAAAGAAGGCTTCTGAGAAACTGCTTTGTGATGTGTGAATTCACCTCACAGAGTTACACCGTTCTTTTCATTGAGCTATTTGATAACACTGTTTTTGTGGAATCTGCAATAGGATATATGGGAGCATACTGTAGCCTAAAGTTACAAGGGCAACATCCTCACACAAAAAACAAAAAGAAACTTTCTGAGAAATGGCTTTATGATGTGTGAGCTCATCTCATAAAGTTACATTGTTCTTTTCATTGATCAATTTGTTAATACTGTTTTCTTGGTATCTGCAAGGGGATATTTTGGAGAGCATTGAAGCTTATGGTGAGAAAGGAAATATCCTCAGACAAAAACTAGATAGAAATTATCACAGAAACTGCTTTTTATTTGTCAATTCATCTCACAGAGTTAAGTTGTTATTTTCATTGAGTTGTTTGATGACACTCTTTTTACAAAATTTACAAAGGGATATTTGGGAGCACATTGAGGCCTATGATAACAAAGGCAATATCCTCAGATAAATACTAGGAAGAAGTTTTCTGAGACACTGCTTTGTGATGTGTGAATTCTAGTCACAGATTTACATGATTCTTTTCTTGCAGCAGTTTGCTAACACTGTTTTCGAAGAATCTACAATAGTATATTGGGAGCTCATTGACGTCTATGGTGACAAAGGAAATATCCTCAGACATAAACCAAAAAGAAGCTTTCTGAGAAACTGCTTTGTGATATGTGAATTCATCTCATAGATTTTCACCTTTCTTTTTATGGAGCAGTTTGCTCACACCATATTCATGGAATCTGCAAAAGTGTATTCATGAGTGAATTCAGGCCTATGGTGAAAAAGGAAATATCTGCAGACAAAAGTTGGAGAGAAGCTTTCTGAGAAATTGCGTTGTGCTTTGTGAATCCATTGTACAGAGTTACACAATTATTTACATGGACAAGTTTGGTATCACTGTTTTTGGGGAATCTCAGAAGGAATATTTTGGATCACATTGAAGTTTATGGTGACAAAGGAAATATCCAAAGATAAAAATTCGAAAGAAGCTTTCAGAGAAACTGTTTTGTGATGGGTGAATTCATTTCACAGAGTTACTCCATTCTTTTCCTACAGCTGTTTGCTAACACTGTATTCATGGAATGTGCAATAGGATAATTGAGAGCACATTGAAGCCCATGGTGACAAAGGAAATATCTCAGGTAAAAAATATAAAGGGGGCGGAGCAAGATGGCCGAATAGGAACAGCTCCAGTCTCCAGCTCCCAGCAAGAGTGACACAGAAGACCGGTGATTTCTGCATTTTCAACTGAGGTACTGGGGTCATCTCACTTGGAGTGCCAGACAATCAGTGCTGGTCAGCTGCAGCAGCCTGACCAGCGAGAGCTGAATCAGGGTGAGGCATCGCCTCACCTGGGAAGCACAAGAGGGAAAGGAGTCCCTTTTCCTAGCCAGGAGAACTGAGACACACAACACCTGGCAAATCAGGTGACTCCGACCCCAATACCTCACTTTGAGCAAACGGACACACCAGGAGATTGTATCCCACATCTGGCTGGGAGGGTCCCAGGGACACGGAGCCTCCCTTATTGCTAGCAAAACAGTCTGATCCAACCACAAGGTAGCAGCGAGGCTTGGGGAGGGGCGCCCGGCATTGCTGAGGCCTAAGTAGGTAAACAAAGCTGCTGGGAAGCTCCAACTGGGTGGAGCTCACAACAGCTCAAGGAAAGCTGCATGTCTCTGTGGACTCCACCTCTGGGGACAGGGCAGAGCTAAACAATGACAAAAGAAGCAGCAGACACCTCTGCAGATGCAAACGACTCTGTCTGACAGCTTTGAAGAGAGCAGTGGATCTCCCCAAACAGAGGTTGAGATCTGAGAAGGGACAGACTGCCTGCTCAAGTGGGTCCCTGACCAGTAGCCTAACTGGAGACATCCCCACTAGGGGCAGTCTGACACCCCACACCTCACAGGGTGGAGTACACCCCTGAGAGGAAGCTTCCAAAGTAAGAAGCAGACAGGTACACTTGCTGTTCAGCAATATTCTATCTTCTGCAACCCCTGCTGCTGATACCCAGGCAAACAGGGTCTGGAGTGGACCTCAAGCAATCTCCGACAGACCTGCAGCTGAGGGTCCTGACTGTAAGAAGAAAAACTATCAAGCAGGAAGGACACTTACACCAAAACCCCATCAGTATGTCACCATCAACAAAGACCAGAGGCAGATAAAAACAAAAAGATGGGGAAAAACCAGGGCAGAAAAGCTGGAAATTCAAAAAATAAGAGTCCATCTCCCCCTGCAAAAGAGTGCAGCTCTTCGCCAACAACAAATCAAACCTGGTCAGAGAATGACTTTGACGAGATGAGAGAAGAAGGCTTCAGTCCATCAAACTTCTCAGAGCTAAAGGAGGAATTACATACCCAGTGCAAAGAAACTAAAAATCTTGAAAAAAGAGTGAAAGAATTGACAGCTAGACTAATTAATGCAGAGAAGGTCATAAATGAAATGACAGAGATGAACACCATGACACGAGAAATACGTGACAAATGCACAAGCTTCAGTAACCGACTCGATCAACTGGAAGAAAGAGTATCAGCGATGGAGGATCAAATGAATGAAACAAAACAAAAAGAGAAACCAAAAGAAAAAAGAAGAAAAAGAAATGAACAAAGCCTGCAAGAAGTATGGGATTATGTCAAAAGACCAAATCTACGTCTGATTGGGGTGCCTGAAAGTGAGGGGGAAAATGCAACCAAGTTGGAAAACACTCTTCAGGATATCATCCAGGAGAACTTCCCCAACCTAGTAGGGCAGGCCAACATTCAAATTCAGGAAATACAGAGAACGCCACAAAGATATTCCTTGAGAAGGGCAACTCCAAGACACATAATTGCCAGATTCACCAAAGTTGAAATGAAGGAAAAAATCTTAAGGGCAGCCAGAGAGAAAGGTCGGGTTACCCACAAAGGGAAGCCCATCAGACTAACAGCAGATCTCTCAGCAAAAACTCTACAAGCCAGAAGAGAGTGGGGGCCAATATTCAACATTCTTAAAGAAAAGAATTTTAAACCCAGAATTTCATATCCAGCCAAACTAAGTTTCATAAGTGAAGGAGAAATAAAATCCTTTACAGATAAGCAAATGCTTAGAGATTTTGTCACCACCAGGCCTGCCTTACAAGAGACCCTGAAGGAAACCCTAAACATGGAAATGAACAACCGGTACCAGACATTGCAAAAACATGCCAAAATGTAAAGACCATCGAGGCTAGGAAGAAACTGTATCAACTAATGAGCAAAATAACCAGTTAATATCATAATGGCAGGATCAAGTTCACACATAACAATATTAAACTTAAATGTATATGGACTAACTGCTCCAATTAAAAGACACAGACTGGCAAACTGGATAAAGAGTCAAGACCCATCAGTCTGCTGTATTCAGGAGACCCATCTCACATGCAGAGACATACATAGGCTCAAAATAAAGGGATGGAGGAAGATCTACTAAGCAAACGGAAAACAAAAAAAGCAGGGGTTGCAATCCTAGTACCTGATAAAACAGACTTTAAACCATCAAAGATCAAAGGAGACAAAAAAGGCCATTACATAATGGTAAAGGGATCAATTCAACAGGAAGAGCTAACTATCCTAAATATATATGCACCCAATACAGGACCACCCAGATTCATAAAGCAAGTCCTTAGAGACTTACAAAGAGACTTAGACTCCCATACAATATTAAAGGGAGACTTCAACACTCAACTGTCAAAATTAGACAGATCAACGAGACACAAAGTTAACAAGGATACCCAGGAATTGAACTCATCTCTGCAGCAAGTGGACCTAATAGACATCTCTAGAATTCTCCATCCTAAATCCACAGAATATACACTATTCTCAGCACCACATCACACTTATTAAAAATTGACCACATAATTGGAAGTAAAGCAATCCTCAGCAAATGTAAAAGAACAGAAATTATAACAAACTGTCTCTCAGACCACAGTGCAATCAAATTAGAACTCAGGATTAAGAAACTCAATCAAAACTGCTCAACTACATGGAACAAGAACAACCTGCTCCTGAATGACTACTGGGTACATAACAAAATGAAGGCAGAAATAAAGATGTTCTTTGAAACCAATGAGAACAAATATACAACACACCAGATCTCTGGGACACATTTAAAGCAGTGTGTAGAGGAAAATTTATAGCACTAAATGCCCACAAGAGAAAGCTGGAAAGATCTAAAATTGAAACCCTAATTCACAATTAAAAGAAATAGAGAGGCAAGAACAAACACATTCAAAAGCTAGCAGAAGGCAAGAAATAACTAAGATCAGAGCAGAACTGAAGGAGATAGAGACACAAAAAAACCCTCCAAAAATCAATGTCTCCAGGAGTTGGTTTTTTCAAAAGATTAACAAAATTGACAGAACGCTAGCAAGACTAATGAAGAAGAAAAGAGAGAAGAATCAAATAGACCCAATAAAAAATGATAAAGGGGATATCACCACCGACCCCCACAGAAATACAAACTACCATCAGAGAATACTCAAACCACCTCTATGCAAATCATCTAGAAAATCTAGAGAAATGGAAAATTTCCTGGACACTTACACTCTCCCATGACTAAACCGGGAAGGAGATGAATCCCTGAATACACCAATAGCAGGCTCCGAAATTGAGGCAATAATTAATAGCCTACCAACTAAACAAAGTCCAGGACCAGATAGATTCACCGCTGAATTCTACCAGAGGTACAAGGAGGAGCTGGTACAATTCCTTCTGAAACTATTCCAATCAATAGAAAAAGAGGGAATCCTCCCCAACTCATTATATGAGGCCTACATCATCCTGATACCAAAGCCTGGCATAGACACAACAAAAAAAGAGAATTTTAGACCAATATCCCTGATGAACATCGATGAAAAAATCCTCAATAAAATACTGGCAAACCGGATTCAGCAGCACAACAAAAAGCTTATCCACCATGATCAAGTGGGCTTCATCCCTGGGATGCTAGGCTGGTTCAACATTCGCAAATTAAGAAACGTAACCCAGCATATAAACAGAACCAAAGACAAAAACCACATGATTATCTCAATAGATGCAGAAAAGGCTTTTGACAAAATTCAACAGCCTTTCATGCTAAAAACACTCAATAAATTCGGTATTGATGGAAAGTAGCTCAAAATAATAAGAGCTATTTATGACAAACCCACAGCCAATATCATACTGAATGGGCAAAAACAGGAAAAATTCCCTTTGCAAACTGGCACAAGACAGGGATGCCCTCTCTCACCACTCGCATTAAACATAGTGTTGGAAGTTCTGGCTAGGGCAATCAGGCAAGAGAAAGAAATCAAGGGTATTCAGTTAGGAAAAGAAGTCAAATTGTCCCTGTGTGCATTGAGCAGAATGTTAACACTGTTTTAGGTTAGTCAGCTAAGGGATACTCAGGAGTGTTTTGAGGCTTTCAGTGAAAACGGAAATATCTTCAGATAGATACTGGAGAGAAGGTTTCCGAGGAGCTGATTTGTGATGTGTGCATTCCACTCACAGAGTTATACTTTTCTTCTCCTAGAGCATTGGGTAATTCTGTTTGGAAAAAAGGTATCATGTTGCATTCGGAAGTATATGGACGACTGTGGCGGAAAAGGAAACCTCCTCAAACTAAAACTGGAAAGAAGCTTTCTGGGAATCTGCTTTGTGATAGATACCTCTATTCATCTCACATAGATAAAGCTTTCTTTCTATTACACAGTTTTGAAACTGCGTCATGGATGGATTTGTGAAGTGACATTCGGGAGCACATTCAGGTCTGTGGGGTAATAGTAAATATCTCCAGATTAAAACTGGAGTGAAGCTTTCTGAGAAACTGCTTTGTGATGTGTGTATTCCACTGAGGGAGTTATATCACTTTTCTCATAAGGCAGTGTTTGAACACTGTTTGTATAAAACTGAAAAAGTGATATTGTGCAGTGCATTTAAGATGACAGTGAAAAGTGAAATATCCTGAAATAAAACTCAGAAAGAAACGTTCCAACAAACTGTTCTCTGATGTGTGCACTCATTTCAGAGAGTTAAAGCTTACACTGCGGTGATCAGTTTGGAAACTAAGTCTTTGAGGAATCTATGAAGGGATATTAAACGGTGCCCAGATTCTAGTCTTGAGAAAAGCATCGTCTTCTGATGAAAACTGGAGAGGAGCATTCGGAGCAACTGCTTTGTGATGTGTGTATTTATCTCATAGAGTTAAATCATTCTTTGAATTGAGCAGTTTGAAATCACGGTTTCTGTGGAACATGAGAAAGGATATTTGGGAATGCTCTTAAGAATATGCTGAAAAATAAGTACCCTCTGACAAAACCCAGAAGGGAATTTTCTGTGAAACTGCTCTGGGTCACATGAATTCCACTCGCACAGTTAAGCTTCGGTTTTCATTGAGCGGTATTCTAACACGCTTTTAGGTTAGTCAGCTAAGGGATATTCGGGAGCCCTTTGAGGCTTATGGTGAAAAGGAAATATCTTCAGATAAAACTGGAGAGAAGATTTCTGAGGAGCTGCTTTGTGACGTGTGCATTCCACTCACAGAGTTATACTTTTCTTCTCATAGAGGATTGGGGAATCCGTTTGGAGAAAAAGCTACCAGGGACATTCAGGAGTATATGGATGGCTATGGTGAAAAGGAAATATCTTCAGATAAAACTGGAGAGAAGCTTTCTGAGAAACTGCTTTGTGTTAGATATGTCTATTCATCTCACATAGATAAAACTTTTTCTATTATGCAGTTTTGAAACTGCATCATGGATGGATTTGTGAAGGGACATTTTGTGCACATTCTGGCCTGTGGGGAAATAGGAAATATCTTCAGATAAAACTGGAGAGAAGCTTTCTGAGAAACTGCTTTGTGATGTGTGCATTCCACTCAGGAGTTATACCTCTTTTGTCATAAGGCAGTGTTTGAACACTGTTCCTGTAAAACTGAAAAGTGATATTTTGCAGCATTGAAGACTATGGCGAAAAGTGAAATATCCTGAAATAAAACCCAGAAAGAAGCATTCAAGAAACTGCTCTCTGACGTGTGCATTCATTTCAGAGTTAAAGCTTACACTACATTGCCCAGTTTGGAAACTCTGTCTTTGAGGAATCTGTGAAGGGATATTAAGTGGCGCCCAAAGGCTTGTGGTGAGAAAGGAAACGTCTTCTGATGAAAACTGGAGAGAAGCTTTCAGAGCAACTGCTTTGTGATGTGTGTATTCATCTCATAGAGTTAAATCATTCTTTGGATTGAGCAGTTTGAAATCACTGTTTCTGTGGAACCTGAGAAAGGACATTTGGGAATGCTCTTAAGAATATGCTGAAAAAGAAATACCCTCCAATAAAAACCAGAAGGAAACTTTCTGTGAAACTGCTCTAGGTCACGTGAAGTCCACTCACACAGTTAAGCTTCTGTTTTCATTGAGCAGTATTCTAACACTGTTTTAGGTTAGTCAGCTAACGGATACTCAGGAGCACTTTGAGGCTTATGGTGAAAAGGAAATATCTTCAGATAGATACTGAGAGAAGATTTCTGAGGAGCTGCTTTGTGATGTGCATTCCACTCACATAGTTATACTTTTCTTCTCATAGAGGATTGGGGAATCCCGTTTGGAGAAAAAGCTACCAGGGACATTCGGAGTATATGGATGGCTATGGTGAAAAGGAAATATCCTCAGACAAAAACTGGAAAGAAGCTTTCTGTGAAACTGCTTTGTGATAGATATGTCTATTCATCTCACATAGATAAAACTTTCTTTCTATTATGCAGTTTTGAAACTGCATCATGGACAGATTCATGAAGGGACATTTTGTGCACATTCGGGCCTGGGGGGAAATAGGAAATATCTTCAGATAAAACTGGAGAGAAGCTTTCTGAGAAACTGCTTTGTGATGTGTGCATTCCACTCAGGGAGTTATACCTCTTTTCTCATAAGGCAGTGTTTGAACACTGTTCCTGTAAAACTGAAAAAGTGATATTTTGCAGCATTGAAGACTATGGCGAAAAGTGAAATATCCTGAAATAAAACCCAGAAAGAAGCATTCCAGAAACTGTTCTCTGACGTGTGCATTCATTTCAGAGTTAAAGCTTACACTACATTGCCCAGTTTGGAAACTCTGTCTTTGAGGAATCTGTGAAGGGATATTAAGTGGCCCCAGAGGCTTGTGGTGAGAAAGGAAACGTCTTCTGATGAAAACTGGAGAGAAGCTTTCAGAACAACTGCTTTGTGATGTGTGTATTCATCTCATAGAGTTAAATCATTCTTTGGATTGAGCAGTTTGAAATCACTGTTTCTGTGGAACCTGAGAAAGGACATTTGAGAATGCTCTTAAGAATATGCTGAAAAGAAATACCTCCAATAAAAACAGAAGGAAACTTTCTGTGAAACTGCTCTAGGTCATGAAGTCCACTCACAGTTAAGCTTCTGTTTTCATTGAGCAGTATTCTAACACTGTTTTAGGTTAGTCAGCTAAGGGATACTCAGGAGCACTTTGAGGCTTACGGTGAAAACGGAAATATCTTCAGATAGATACTGGAGAGAAGATTTCCAAGGAGCTGCTTTGTGATGTGCATTCCACTCACAGAGTTATACTTTTCTTCTCATAGAGGATTGGGGAATCCCATTTGGAGAAAACGCTACCAGGGACATTCGGGAGTATATGGACAGCTATGGTGAAAAGGAAATATCCTCAGACAAAAACTGGAAAGAAGCTTTCTGTGAAACTGCTTTGTGATAGATATATCTATTCATCTCACATAGATAAAACTTTCTTTCTATTATGCAGTTTTGAAACTGTGTCATGGACAGATTCATGAAGGGACATTCAGGAGCACATTCAGGCCTGTGGGGAAATAGGAGATATCTTCAGATAAAAACTGGAGAGAAGCTTTCTGAGAAACTGCTTTGTGATGTGTGCATTCCACTCAGGAGTTATACCTCTTTTCTCATAAGGCAGTGTTTGAACACTGTTCCTGTAAAACTGAAAAGTGATATTTTGCAGCGCATTGAAGACTATGGTGAAAAGTGAAATATCCTGAAATAAAACCAGAAAGAAGCATTCCAAGAAACTGCTCTCTGACGTGTGCATTCATTTCAGAGAGTTAAAGCTTACACTACATTGCCCAGTTTGGAAACTCTGTCTTTGAGGAATCTGTGAAGGGATATTAAGTGGCACCTGGAGGCTTGTGGTGAGAAAGGAAACGTCTTCGATGAAAACTGGAGAGAAGCTTTTGGAGCAACTGCTTTGTGATGTGTGTATTCATCTCATAGAGTTAAATCATTCTTTGGATTGAGCAGTTTGAAATCACTGTTTCTGTGGAACCTGAGAAAGGACATTTGGGAATGCTCTTAAGAATATGCTGAAAAGAAATACCCTCAATAAAAACCAGAAGGAAACTTTCTGTGAAACTGCTCTAGGTCACGTGAAGTCCACTTGCACAGTTAAGCTTCTGTTTTCATTGAGCAGTATTCTAACACTGTTTTAGGTTAGTCAGCTAAGGGATACTCAGGAGCACTTTGAGGCTTATGGTGAAAATGGAAATATCTTCAGATAGATACTGGAGAGAAGATTTCTGAGGAGCTGCTTTGTGACATGTGCATTCCACTCACAGAGTTATACTTTTCTTCTCATAGAGGATTGGGGAATCCCATTTGGAGAAAAAGCTACCAGGGACATTCGGGAGTATATGGACTGCTATGGTGAAAAGGAAATATCCTCAGACAAAAACTGGAAAGAAGCTTTCTGTGAAACTGCTTTGTGATAGATATGTCTATTCATCTCACATAGATAAAACTTTCTTTCTATTACGCAGTTTTGAAACTGCATCATGGATGGATTCATGAAGGGACATTCGGGAGCACATTCAGGCCTGTGGGGAAATAGGAGATATCTTCAGATAAAAACTGGAGAGAAGCTTTCTGAGAAACTGCTTTGTGATGTGTGCATTCCACTCAGGAGTTATACCTCTTTTCTCATAAGGCAGTGTTTGAACACTGTTCCTGTAAAACTGAAAAGTGATATTTTGCAGTGCATTGAAGACTATGGTGAAAAGTGAAATATCCTGAAATAAAACCCAGAAAGAAGCATTCCAAGAAACTGCTCTCTGACGTGTGCATTCATTTCAGAGAGTTAAAGCTTACACTACGTTGCCCAGTTTGGAAACTCTGTCTTTGAGGAATCTGTGAAGGGATATTAAGTGGTGCCCAGAGGCTTGTGGTGAGAAAGGAAACGTCTTCCAATGAAAACTGGAGAGAAGCTTTTGGAGCAACTGCTTTGTGATGTGTGTATTCATCTCATAGAGTTAAATCATTCTTTGGATTGAGCAGTTTGAAATCACTGTTTCTGTGGAACCTGAGAAAGGACATTTGGGAATGCTCTTAAGAATATGCTGAATTAAAAATACCCTCCGATTAAAACCAGAAGGAAACATTTTGTGAAACTGCTCTAGGTCACGTGAAGTCCACTTGCACAGTTAAGCTTCTGTTTTCATTGAGCAGTATTCTAACACTGTTTTAGGTTAGTCAGCTAAGGGATACTCAGGAGCACTTTGAGGCTTATGGTGAAAAGAAATATCTTCAGATAGATACTGGAGAGAAGATTTCGAGGAGCTGCTTTGTGATGTGCATTCCACTCACACAGTTATACTTTTCTTCTCATAGAGGATTGGGAATCCCGTTTGGAGAAAAAGCTACCAGGGACATTCAGGAGTATATGGACAGCTATGGTGAAAAAGGAAATATCCTCAGACAAAAACTGGAAAGAAGCTTTCTGTGAAACTGCTTTGTGATAGATATGTCTATTCATCTCACATAGATAAAACTTTCTTCTATTATGCAGTTTTGAAACTGCATCATGGATGGATTCATGAAGGGACATTCGGGAGCACATTCAGGCCTGTGGGGAAATAGGAGATATCTTCAGATAAAAACTGGAGAAGCTTTCTGAGAAACTGCTTTGTGATGTGTGCATTCCACTCAGGAGTTATACCTCTTTTCTCATAAGGCAGTGTTTGAACACTGTTCTGTAAAACTGAAAAAGTGATATTTTGCAGCGCATTGAAGACTATGGCAAAAGTGAAATATCCTGAAATAAAACCCAGAAAGAAGCATTCCAAGAAACTGCTCTCTGACGTGTGCATTCATTTCAGAGAGTTAAAGCTTACACTACATTGCCCAGTTTGGAAACTCTGTCTTTGAGGAATCTGTGAAGGGATATTAAGTGGCGCCCAGAGGCTTGTGGTGAGAAAGGAAATGTCTTCCAATGAAAACTGGAGAGAAGCTTTTGGAGCAACTGCTTTGTGATGTGTATTCATCTCATAGAGTTAAATCATTCTTTGGATTGAGCAGTTTGAAATCACTGTTTCTGTGGAACCTGAGAAAGGACATTTGGGAACACTCTTAAGAATATGCTGAAAAGAAATACCTCCAATAAAACCAGAAGGAAACTTTCTGTGAAACTGCTCTAGGTCACGTGAAGTCCACTCACACAGTTAAGCTTCTGTTTTCATTGAGCAGTATTCTAACACTGTTTTAGGTTAGTCAGCTAAGGGATACTCAGGAGCACTTTGAGGCTTATGGTGAAAACGGAAATATCTTCAGATAGATACTGGAGAGAAGATTTCGAGGAGCTGCTTTGTGACATGTGCATTCCACTCACAGAGTTATACTTTTCTTCTCATAGAGGATTGGGGAATCCTGTTTGGAGAAAAAGCTACCAGGGACATTCGGGAGTATATGGACAGCTATGGTGAAAAGGAAATATCCTCAGACAAAAACTGGAAAGAAGCTTTCTGTGAAACTGCTTTGTGATAGATATGTCTATTCATCTCACATAGATAAAACTTTCTTTCTATTATGCAGTTTTGAAACTGCATCATGGACGGATTCATGAAGGGACATTCGGGAGCACATTCAGGCCTGTGGGGAAATAGGAGATATCTTCAGATAAAACTGGAGAGAAGATTTCTGAGGAGCTGCTTTGTGATGTGCATTCCACTCAGGAGTTATACCTCTTTTCTCATAAGGCAGTGTTTGAACACTGTTCCTGTAAAACTGAAAAAGTGATATTTTGCAGCGCATTGAAGACTATGGTGAAAAGTGAAATATCCTGAAATAAAACCCAGAAAGAAGCATTCCAAGAAACTGCTCTCTGACGTGTGCATTCATTTCAGAGAGTTAAAGCTTACACTACGTTGCCCAGTTTGGAAACTCTGTCTTTGAGGAATCTGTGAAGGATATTAAGTGGTGCCCAGAGGCTTGTGGTGAGAAAGGAAACGTCTTCTGATGAAAACTGGAGAGAAGCTTTTGGAGCAACTGCTTTGTGATGTGTGTATTCATCTCATAGAGTTAAATCATTCTTTGGATTGAGCAGTTTGAAATCACTGTTTCTGTGGAACCTGAGAAAGGACATTTGGGAACGCTCTTAAGAATATGCTGAAAAGAAATACCTCCTATAAAACCAGAAGGAAACTTTCTGTGAAACTGCTCTAGGTCACATGAATTCCACTCGCACAGTTAAGCTTCTGTTTTCATTGAGCAGTATTCTAACACTGTTTTAGGTTAGTCAGCTAAGGGATACTAGGGAGCGCTTTGAGGCTTATGGTGAAAACGGAAATATCTTCAGATAGATACTGGAGAGAAGATTTCTGAGGAGCTGCTTTGTGACGTGTGCATTCCACTCACAGAGTTATACTTTTCTTCTCATAGAGGATTGGGGAATCCTGTTTGGAGAAAAAGCTACCAGGGACATTCGGGAGTATATGGACAGCTATGGTGAAAAGGAAATATCCTCAGACAAAAACTGGAAAGAAGCTTTCTGTGAAACTGCTTTGTGATAGATATGTCTATTCATCTCACATAGATAAAACTTTCTTTCTATTACGCAGTTTTGAAACTGCATCATGGACGGATTCATGAAGGACATTCAGGAGCACATTCAGGCCTGTGGGAAATAGGAAATATCTTCAGATAAAAACTGGAGAGAAGCTTTCTGAGAAACTGCTTTGTGATGTGTGCATTCCACTCAGGAGTTATACCTCTTTTCTCATAAGGCAGTGTTTGAACACTGTTCCTGTAAAACTGAAAAAGTGATATTTTGCAGTGCATTGAAGACTATGGTGAAAAGTGAAATATCCTGAAATAAAACCAGAAAGAAGCGTTCCAAGAAACTGCTCTCTGACGTGTGCATTCATTTCAGAGAGTTAAAGCTTACACTACATTGCCCAGTTTGGAAACTCTGTCTTTGAGGAATCTGTGAAGGATATTAAGTGGTGCCCAGAGGCTTGTGGTGAGAAAGGAAACGTCTTCCAATGAAAACTGGAGAGAAGCTTTTGGAGCAACTGCTTTGTGATGTGTGTATTCATCTCATAGAGTTAAATCATTCTTTGATTGAGCAGTTTGAAATCACTGTTTCTGTGGAACCTGAGAAAGGACATTTGGGAATGCTCTTAAGAATATGCTGAAAAAGAAATACCTCCAATAAAAACCAGAAGGAAACTTTCTGTGAAACTGCTCTAGGTCACGTGAAGTCCACTCACACAGTTAAACTTCTGTTTTCATTGAGCAGTATTCTAACACTGTTTTAGGTTAGTCAGCTAAGGGATACTCAGGAGCGCTTTGAGGCTTATGGTGAAAACGGAAATATCTTCAGATAGATACTGGAGAGAAGATTTCTGAGGAGCTGCTTTGTGACATGTGCATTCCACTCACAGAGTTATACTTTTCTTCTCATAGAGGATTGGGGAATCCCGTTTGGAGAAAAAGCTACCAGGGACATTCAGGAGTATATGGATGGCTATGGTGAAAAAGGAAATATCCTCAGACAAAAACTGGAAAGAAGCTTTCTGTGAAACTGCTTTGTGATAGATATGTCTATTCATCTCACATAGATAAAACTTCTTTCTATTACGCAGTTTTGAAACTGTGTCATGGACGGATTCGTGAAGGGACATTCAGGAGCACATTCAGGCCTGTGGGAAATAGGAAATATCTTCAGATAAAAACTGGAGAAGCTTTCTGAGAAACTGCTTTGTGATGTGTGCATTCCACTCAGGAGTTATACCTCTTTTCTCATAAGGCAGTGTTTGAACACTGTTCCTGTAAAACTGAAAAGTGATATTTTGCAGTGCATTGAAGACTATGGAAAAGTGAAATATCCTGAAATAAAACCCAGAAAGAAGCATTCCAAGAAACTGCTCTCTGACGTGTGCATTCATTTCAGAGAGTTAAAGCTTACACTACATTGCCCAGTTTGGAAACTCTGTCTTTGAGGAATCTGTGAAGGGATATTAAGTGGTGCCCAGAGGCTTGTGGTGAGAAAGGAAACGTCTTCTGATGAAAACTGGAGAGAAGCTTTTGGAGCAACTGCTTTGTGATGTGTGTATTCATCTCATAGAGTTAAATCATTCTTTGGATTGAGCAGTTTGAAATCACTGTTTCTGTGGAACCTGAGAAAGGACATTTGGGAATGCTCTTAAGAATATGCTGAAAAGAAATACCCTCCAATAAAAACCAGAAGGAAACTTTCTGTGAAACTGCTCTAGGTCATGAAGTCCACTCACAGTTAAGCTTCTGTTTTCATTGAGCAGTATTCTAACACTGTTTTAAGTTAGTCAGCTAAGGGATACTCAGGAGCACTTTGAGGCTTATGGTGAAAAGGAAATATCTTCAGATAAAAACTGGAGAGAAGCTTTTGGAGCAACTGCTTTGTGATGTGTGCATTCCACTCACAGAGTTATACTTTTCTTCTCATAGAGGATTGGGGAATCCGTTTGGAGAAAAAGCTACCAGGGACATTTGGGAGTATATGGATGGCTATGGTGAAAAGGAAATATCCTCAGACAAAAACTGGAAAGAAGCTTTCTGTGAAACTGCTTTGTGATAGATATGTCTATTCATCTCACATAGATAAAACTTCTTTCTATTACAGTTTTGAAACTGTGTCATGGACGGATTCGTGAAGGGACATTCGGAGCACATTCAGGCCTGTGGGAAATAGGAAATATCTTCAGATAAAAACTGGAGAGAAGCTTTCTGAGAAACTGCTTTGTGATGTGTGCATTCCACTCAGGAGTTATACCTCTTTTCTCATAAGGCAGTGTTTGAACACTGTTCCTGTAAATCTGCTAAAAGTGATATTTTGCAGTGCATTGAAGACTATGGCGAAAAGTGAAATATCCTGAAATAAAACCCAGAAAGAAGCATTCCAAGAAACTGCTCTCTGACGTGTGCATTCATTTCAGAGAGTTAAAGCTTACACTACATTGCCCAGTTTGGAAACTCTGTCTTTGAGGAATCTGTGAAGGGATATTAAGTGGTGCCCAGAGGCTTGTGGTGAGAAAGGAAACATCTTCCGATGAAAACTGGAGAGAAGCTTTTGGAGCAACTGCTTTGTGATGTGTATTCATCTCATAGAGTTAAATCATTCTTTGGATTGAGCAGTTTGAAATCACTGTTTCTGTGGAACCTGAGAAAGGACATTTGGGAATGCTCTTAAGAATATGCTGAAAAAGAAATACCCTCCGATAAAAACCAGAAGGAAACTTTCTGTGAAACTGCTCTAGGTCATGTGAAGTCCACTGGCACAGTTAAGCTTCTGTTTTCATTGAGCAGTATTCTAACACTGTTTTAGGTTAGTCAGCTAAGGGATACTCGGGAGCACTTTGAGGCTTATGGTGAAAATGGAAATATCTTCAGATAGATACTGAGAGAAGATTTCCGAGGAGCTGCTTTGTGACATGTGCATTCCACTCACAGAGTTATACTTTTCTTCTCATAGAGGATTGGGGAATCCCGTTTGGAGAAAAAGCTACCAGGGAACATTCAGGAGTATATGGACGGCTATGTTGAAAAAGGAAATATCCTCAGACAAAAACTGGAAAGAAGCTTTCTGTGAAACTGCTTTGTGATAGATATGTCTATTCATCTCACATAGATAAAACTTTCTTTCTATTATGCAGTTTTGAAACTGCATCATGGACGGATTCATGAAGGGACATTCGGGAGCACATTCAGGCCTGTGGGGAAATAGGAGATATCTTCAGATAAAAACTGGAGAGAAGCTTTCTGAGAAACTGCTTTGTGATGTGCATTCCACTCAGGAGTTATACCTCTTTTTTCATAAGGCAGTGTTTGAACACAGTTCCTGTAAAACTGAAAAACTGATATTTTGCAGCATTGAAGACTATGGTGAAAAGTGAAATATCCTGAAATAAAACCCAGAAAGAAGCATTCAAGAAACTGCTCTCTGACGTGTGCATTCATTTCAGAGTTAAAGCTTACACTACGTTGCCCAGTTTGGAAACTCTGTCTTTGAGGAATCTGTGAAGGGATATTAAGTGGCCCAGAGGCTTGTGGTGAGAAAGGAAACGTCTTCCGATGAAAACTGGAGAGAAGCTTTGAGCAACTGCTTTGTGATGTGTATTCATCTCATAGAGTTAAATCATTCTTTGGATTGAGCAGTTTGAAATCACTGTTTCTGTGGAACCTGAGAAAGGACATTTGGGAATGCTCTTAAGAATATGCTGAAAAGAAATACCCTCTGATAAAAACCAGAAGGAAACTTTCTGTGAAACTGCTCTAGGTCACGTGAAGTCCACTCACACAGTTAAGCTTCTGTTTTCATTGAGCAGTATTCTAACACTGTTTTAGGTTAGTCAGCTAAGGGATACTCAGGAGCACTTTGAGGCTTATGGTGAAAATGGAAATATCTTCAGATAGATACTGGAGAGAAGATTTCCGAGGAGCTGCTTTGTGACGTGTGCATTCCACTCACAGAGTTATACTTTTCTTCTCATAGAGGATTGGGGAATCCCGTTTGGAGAAAAAGCTACCAGGGACATTTGGGAGTATATGGACAGCTATGGTGAAAAAGGAAATATCCTCAGACAAAAACTGGAAAGATTTCTGAGAAACTGCTTTGTGATAGATATGTCTATTCATCTCACATAGATAAAACTTTCTTCTATTACAGTTTTGAAACTGTGTCATGGACGGATTCGTGAATGGACTTTTGGGAGCACATTCAGGCCTGTGGGGAAATAGGAGATATCTACAGATAAATACTAGAGTGAAGCTTTCTGAGAAACTGCTTTGTGATTTGTGCATTCCACTTAGGGAGTTATATCTCTTTTCTCATAAGGCAGTGTTTGAACACTGTTCCTGTAAAACTGAAAATGTGATATTTTGCAGCATTGAAGACTATGGCGAAAAGTGAAATATCCTGAAATAAAACCCAGAAAGAAGCATTCCAAGAAACTGCTCTCTGACGTGCATTCATTTCAGAGAGTTAAAGCTTACACTACATTGCCCAGTTTGGAAACTCTGTCTTTGAGGAATCTGTGAAGGATATTAAGTGGCACCGGAGGCTTGTGGTGAGAAAGGAAACGTCTTCCATGAAAACTGGAGAGAAGCTTTGAGCAACTGCTTTGTGATGTGTGTATTCATCTCATAGAGTTAAATCATTCTTTGATTGAGCAGTTTGAAATCACTGTTTCTGTGGAACCTGAGAAAGGACATTTGGGAACGCTCTTAAGAATATGCTGAAAAAGAAATACCCTCTGATAAAAACCAGAAGGAAACTTTCTGTGAAACTGCTCTAGGTCACGTGAAGTCCACTCACACAGTTAAGCTTCTGTTTTCATTGAGCAGTATTCTAACACTGTTTTAGGTTAGTCAGCTAAGGGATACTCAGGAGCACTTTGAGGCTTATGGTGAAAACGGAAATATCTTCAGATAGATACTGAGAGAAGATTTCCGAGGAGCTGCTTTGTGACGTGTGCATTCCACTCACAGAGTTATACTTTTCTTCTCATAGAGGATTGGGGAATCCGTTTGGAGAAAAAGCTACCAGGGACATTCGGGAGTATATGGATGGCTATGGTGAAAAGGAAATATCCTCAGACAAAAACTGGAAAGAAGCTTTCTGTGAAACTGCTTTGTGATAGATATGTCTATTCATCTCACATAGATAAAACTTTCTTTCTATTACGCAGTTTTGAAACTGCATCATGGACGGATTCATGAAGGGACATTCAGGAGCACATTCAGGCCTGTGGGGAAATAGGAGATATCTTCAGATAAAAACTGGAGAGAAGCTTTGAGCAACTGCTTTGTGATGTGTGCATTCCACTCAGGAGTTATACCTCTTTTCTCATAAGGCAGTGTTTGAACACTGTTCTGTAAAACTGAAAAGTGATATTTTGCAGCATTGAAGACTATGGCGAAAAGTGAAATATCTGAAATAAAACCAGAAAGAAGCATTCCAAGAAACTGCTCTCTGACGTGTGCATTCATTTCAGAGTTAAAGCTTACACTACATTGCCCAGTTTGGAAACTCTGTCTTTGAGGAATCTGTGAAGGGATATTAAGTGGCACCGGAGGCTTGTGGTGAGAAAGGAAACGTCTTCGATGAAAACTGGAGAGAAGCTTTTGGAGCAACTGCTTTGTGATGTGTGTATTCATCTCATAGAGTTAAATCATTCTTTGATTGAGCAGTTTGAAATCACTGTTTCTGTGGAACCTGAGAAAGGACATTTGGGAACACTCTTAAGAATATGCTGAAAAAGAAATACCCTCCAATAAAAACCAGAAGGAAACTTTCTGTGAAACTGCTCTAGGTCACGTGAAGTCCACTCACAGTTAAGCTTCTGTTTTCATTGAGCAGTATTCTAACACTGTTTTAGGTTAGTCAGCTAAGGATACTCGGGAGTGCTTTGAGGCTTACGGTGAAAACGGAAATATCTTCAGATAGATACTGGAGAGAAGATTTCCGAGGAGCTGCTTTGTGATATGTGCATTCCATTCACAGAGTTATACTTTTCTTCTCATAGAGGATTGGGGAATCCCGCTTGGAGAAAAAGCTACCAGGGGACATTCGGGAGTATATGGATGGCTATGGTGAAAAGGAAATATCCTCAGACAAAAACTGGAAAGAAGCTTTCTGTGAAACTGCTTTGTGATAGATATGTCTATTCATCTCACATAGATAAAACTTTCTTTCTATTATGCAGTTTTGAAACTGCATCATGGACGGATTCATGAAGGGACATTCGGGAGCACATTCAGGCCTGTGGGGAAATAGGAGATATCTTCAGATAAAAACTGGAGAAGCTTTCTGAGAAACTGCTTTGTGATATGTGCATTCCACTCAGGGAGTTATACCTCTTTTCTCATAAGGCAGTGTTTGAACACTGTTCCTGTAAAACTGAAAAGTGATATTTTGCAGTGCATTGAAGACTATGGAAAAGTGAAATATCCTGAAATAAAACCCAGAAAGAAGTGTTCCAAGAAACTGCTCTCTGACGTGTGCATTCATTTCAGAGAGTTAAAGCTTACACTACATTGCCCAGTTTGGAAACTCTGTCTTTGAGGAATCTGTGAAGGATATTAAGTGGCACCGGAGGCTTGTGGTGAGAAAGGAAACGTCTTCCGATGAAAACTGGAGAGAAGCTTTCGGAGCAACTGCTTTGTGATGTGTGTATTCATCTCATAGAGTTAAATCATTCTTTGGATTGAGCAGTTTGAAATCACTGTTTCTGTGGAACCTGAGAAAGGACATTTGGGAACGCTCTTAAGAATATGCTGAAAAAGAAATACCCTCCAATAAAAACCAGAAGGAAACTTTCTGTGAAACTGCTCTAGGTCACGTGAAGTCCACTCACACAGTTAAGCTTCTGTTTTCATTGAGCAGTATTCTAACACTGTTTTAGGTTAGTCAGCTAAGGGATACTCGGGAGCGCTTTGAGGCTTATGGTGAAAACGGAAATATCTTCAGATAGATACTGGAGAGAAGATTTCGAGGAGCTGCTTTGTGATGTGTGCATTCCACTCACAGAGTTATACTTTTCTTCTCATAGAGGATTGGGGAATCCTGTTTGGAGAAAAAGCTACCAGGGACATTCGGGAGTATATGGATGGCTATGGTGAAAAAGGAAATATCCTCAGACAAACCTGGAAAGAAGCTTTCTGTGAAACTGCTTTGTGATAGATATGTCTATTCATCTCACATAGATAAAGCTTTCTTTCTATTACACAGTTTTGAAACTGCATTGGGGGCGGAGCAAGATGGCCGAATAGGAACATCTCCAGTCTCCAACTCCCAGTGCAAAGGACACAGAAGACCAGTGATTTCTGCATTTTGAACTGAGGTACCGGGGTCATCTCACTAGTGAGTGCCGGACAATCGGTGCTGGTCAGCTGTTGCAGTCCGACCAGCGAGAGCTGAAGCAGGGTGAGGCATCGCCTCACCTGGGAAGTGCAAGGGGGAAGGGAATCCCTTTTCCTAACCAGGGGAACTGAGACACACAACACCTGGAATATCGGGTAACTCCCAAACCAATACTGTGCTATAGGCTAACGGGCACATCAGGAGAATATACCCCACGCCTGGCCGGGAGGGTCCAACCCCCTTGGAGCCTCCCTCCTTGCTAACACAGCAGTCTGCGGCGATCTAACTGCAGGTCAGCAATGAGGCTGGGGGAGGGGCGCCCACCATTGCTGAGGCTTAAGTAGGTAAACAAAGCTGCTGGGAAGCTCCAACTGGGTGGAGCTCACAGGAGCTCAAGGAAACCTGCCTGTCTCTGTATACTCCGCCTCTGGGGACAGGGCTCAGCTAAAAAAATAACAGGGGAAGCAGCAGAGACCTGTGCAGACGCAAATGACTCTGTCTGACAACTTTGAAGAGAGCAGTGGATCTCCCAACACGGAGGTTGAGATCTGAGAAGGGACAGACTGCCTGCTCAAGTGGGTCCCTGACCCTGAGTAGCCTAACTGGGAGACATCCCCACTAGGGGCAGTCTGACACCCACACCTCACAGGGTGGAGTACACCCCTGAGAGGAAGCTTCCAAAGTAAGAATCAGACAGGTACACTCGCTGTTCAGCAATATTCTATCTTCTGCAACCTCTGCTGCTGATACCCAGGCAAACAGGGTCTGGAGTGGACCTCAAGCAATCTCCAACAGACCTATAGCTGAGGGTTCTGACTGGCAGAAGGAAAACTATCAAACAGGAAGGACACCTATACCAAAACCCCATCAGTGCGTCACCATCATCAAAGACCAGAGACAGATAAAACCACAAAGATGGGGAAAAAGCAGGGCAGAAAAGCTGGGAATTCAAAAATAAGAGCGCATCTCCCCTGCAAAGGAGCGCAGCCCATCGCCAGCAACGGATCAAAGCTGGTCAGAGAATGACTTTGATGAGAAGAGAGAAGAAGGCTTCAGTCCATCAAACTT
>CM058080.1:34625018-34760423 GCA_030247045.1 Colobus guereza | reverse complement strand
ATGAAAAATGCTCAGCATCACTCACCATCAGAGGAATGCAAATCAAAACCACAATGAAGGGGCGGAGCAAGATGGCCGAATAGGAACAGCTGCAGTCTCCAACTCCCAGCGCGAAGGACACAGAAGACCGGTGATTTCTGCATTTTGAACTGAGGTACTGGGGTCATCTCACTAGTGAGTGCCGGACAAGCGGTGCTGGTCAGCTGTTGCGGCCCGATCAGCGAGAGCTGAACCAGGGCGAGGCATCGCCTCACCTGGGAAGTGCAAGGGGGAAGGGAATCCCTTTTCCTAACCAGGGGAACTGAGACACACAACACCTGGAAAATCGGGTAACTCCCACCCCAATACTGCGCTATAGGATAACGGGCACACCAGGAGAATATACCCCACGCCTGGCCGGGAGGGTCCCACGCCCGGAGCCTCCTCCTTGCTAACACAGCAGTCTGCGGCGATCTAACCGCAGGGCAGCAGCGAGGCTGGGGAGGCGCCCGCCATTGCTGAGGCTTAAGTAGGTAAACAAAGCCGCTGCGAAGCTCCAACTGGGTGGAGCTCACAGCAGCTCAAGGAAACCTGCCTGTCTCTGTAGACTCCGCCTCTGGGGACAGCTCAGCTAAAAAATAACAGGGGAAGCAGCAGAGACTTGTGCAGGCGCCAAGGACTCTGTCTGACAACTTTGAAGAGAGCAGCGGATCTCCCAACACGGAGGTTGAGATCTGAGAAGGGACAGACTGCCTGCTCAAGTGGGTCCCTGACCCTGAGTAGCCTAACTGGGAGACATCCCCACTAGGGGCAGTCTGACACCCCACACCTCACAGGGTGGAGTACACCCCTGAGAGGAAGCTTCAAAGTAAGAATCAGACAGGTACACTTGCTGTTCAGCAATATTCTATCCTCTGCAACCTCTGCTGCTGATACCCAGGCAAACAGGGTCTGGAGTGGACCTCAAGCAATCTCCAACAGACCTATAGCTGAGGGTTCTGACTGGCAGAAGGAAAACTATCAAACAGGAAGGACACCTATACCAAAACCCCATCAGTGCGTCACCATCATCAAAGACCAGAGACAGATAAAACCACAAAGATGGGGAAAAGCAGGGCAGAAAAGCTGGGAATTCAAAAATAAGAGCGCATCTCCCCCTGCAAAGGAGCGCAGCCCATCGCCAGCAACGGATCAAAGCTGGTCAGAGAATGACTTTGATGAGAAGAGAGAAGAAGGCTTCAGTCCATCAAACTTCTCAGAGCTAAAGGAGGAATTACGTACCCAGCGCAAAGAAACGAAAAATCTTGAAAAAAGAGTGGAAGAATTGACAGCTAGACTAATTAATGCAGAGAAGGTCATAAACGACATGACAGAGATGAAAACCATGACACGAGAAATACGTGACAAATGCACAAGCTTCAGTAACCGACTCGATCAACTGGAAGAAAGAGTATCAGCGATTGAGGATCAAATGAATGAAATGAAGCGAGAAGAGAAACCAAAAGAAAAAGAAGAAAAGAAATGAACAAAGCCTGCAAGAAGTATGGGATTATGTAAAAGACCAAATCTACGTCTGATTGGGGTGCCTGAAAGTGAGGGGAGAATGGAAACAAGTTGGAAAACACTCTTCAGGATATCATCCAGGAGAACTTCCCCAACCTAGTAGGGCAGGCCAACATTCAAATTCAGGAAATACAGAGAACGCCACAAAGATACTCCTCCAGAAGGGCAACCCAAGACACATAATTGCCAGATTCACCAAAGTTGAAATGAAGGAAAAATCTTAAGGGCAGCCAGAGAGAAAGGTCGGGTTACCCACAAAGGGAAGCCCATCAGACTAACAGCAGATCTCTCGGCAGAAACTCTACAAGCCAGAAGAGAGTGGGGCCAATATTCAACGTTCTTAAAGAAAAGAATTTTAAACCCAGAATTTCATATCCAGCCAAACTAAGTTTCATCAGTGAAGGAGAAATAAAATCCTTTACAGATAAGCAAATGCTTAGAGATTTTGTCACTACCAGGCCTGCCTTACAAGAGACCCTGAAGGAAGCCCTAAACATGGAAAGGAACAACCGGTACCAGCCATTGCAAAAACAAGCCAAAATGTAAATCAACTAATGAGCAAAATAACCAGTTAATATCATAATGGCAGGATTAAGTTCACACATAACAATATTAACCTTAAATGTTAATGGACTAAATGCTCCAATTAAAAGACACAGACTGGCAAACTGGATCAAGCGTCAAGACCCATCAGTCTGCTGTATTCAGGAGACCCATCTCACATGCAGAGACATACATAGGCTCAAAATAAAGGGATGGAGGAAGATCTACCAAGCAAATGGAGAACAAAAAAGCAGGGGTTGCAATCCTAGTCTCTGATAAAATAGACTTTAAACCATCAAAGATCAAAAGAGACAAAGAAGGCCATTACATAATGGTAAAGGGATCAATTCAACAGGAAGAGCTAACTATCCTAAATATATATGCACCCAATACAGGAGCACCCAGATTCATAAAGCAAGTCCTTGAGACTTACAAAGAGACTTAGACTCCCATACAATAATAATGGGAGACTTCAACACTCCACTGTCAACATTAGACAGATCAACGAGACAGAAAGTTAACAAGGATATCCAGGAATTGAACTCATCTCTGCACCAAGCAGACCTGATAGACATCTATAGAACTCTCCACCCCAAATCAACAGAATATACATTCTTCTCAGCACCACATCGTACTTATTCCAAAATTGACCACATAATTGGAAGTAAAGCACTCCTCAGCAAATGTAAAAGAACAGAAATTATAACAAACTGTCTCTCAGACCACAGTGCAATCAAACTAGAACTCAGGACTAAGAAACTCAATCAAAACCGCTCAACTACATGGAAACTGAACAACCTGCTCCTGAATGACTACTGGGTACATAACGAAATGAAAGCAGAAATAAAGATGTTCTTTGAAACCAATGAGAACAAAGATACAACATACCAGAATCTCATATCCAGCCAAACTAAGTTTCATCAGTGAAGGAGAAATAAAATCCTTTACAGATAAGCAAATGCTTAGAGATTTTGTCACTACCAGGCCTGCCTTACAAGAGACCCTGAAGGAAGCCCTAAACATGGAAAGGAACAACCGGTACCAGCCATTGCAAAAACAAGCCAAAATGTAAATCAACTAATGAGCAAAATAACCAGTTAATATCATAATGGCAGGATTAAGTTCACACATAACAATATTAACCTTAAATGTTAATGGACTAAATGCTCCAATTAAAAGACACAGACTGGCAAACTGGATCAAGCGTCAAGACCCATCAGTCTGCTGTATTCAGGAGACCCATCTCACATGCAGAGACATACATAGGCTCAAAATAAAGGGATGGAGGAAGATCTACCAAGCAAATGGAGAACAAAAAAGCAGGGGTTGCAATCCTAGTCTCTGATAAAATAGACTTTAAACCATCAAAGATCAAAAGAGACAAAGAAGGCCATTACATAATGGTAAAGGGATCAATTCAACAGGAAGAGCTAACTATCCTAAATATATATGCACCCAATACAGGAGCACCCAGATTCATAAAGCAAGTCCTTGAGACTTACAAAGAGACTTAGACTCCCATACAATAATAATGGGAGACTTCAACACTCCACTGTCAACATTAGACAGATCAACGAGACAGAAAGTTAACAAGGATATCCAGGAATTGAACTCATCTCTGCACCAAGCAGACCTGATAGACATCTATAGAACTCTCCACCCCAAATCAACAGAATATACATTCTTCTCAGCACCACATCGTACTTATTCCAAAATTGACCACATAATTGGAAGTAAAGCACTCCTCAGCAAATGTAAAAGAACAGAAATTATAACAAACTGTCTCTCAGACCACAGTGCAATCAAACTAGAACTCAGGACTAAGAAACTCAATCAAAACCGCTCAACTACATGGAAACTGAACAACCTGCTCCTGAATGACTACTGGGTACATAACGAAATGAAAGCAGAAATAAAGATGTTCTTTGAAACCAATGAGAACAAAGATACAACATACCAGAATCTCTGGGACACATTTAAAGCAGTGTGTAGAGGGAAATTTATAGCACTAAATTCCCACAAGAGAAAGCAGGAAAGATCTAAAATTGACACTCTAACATCACAATTAAAAGAATTAGAGAGGAAGAGCAAACACACTCAAAAGCTAGCAGAAGGCAAGAAATAACTAAGATCAGAGCAGAACTGAAGGAGATAGAAACACAAAAACCCTCCAAAAATCAATGAATCCAGGAGTTGGTTTTGAAAAGATCAACAAAATTGACAGACCGCTAGCAAGACTAATAAAGAGGAAAAGAGAGAGGAATCAAATAGATGCAATAAAAATGATAAAGGGATATCACCACCGACCCCACAGAAATACAAACTACCATCAGAGAATACTATAAACACCTTTACGCAAATCAACTAGAAAATTTAGAAGAAATGGATAATTTCCTGGACACTTACACTCTCCCAAGACTAAACCAGGAAGAAGTTGAATCCCTGAATAGACCAATAGCAGGCTCTGAAATTGAGGCAACAATTAATAGCCTGCCCACCAAAAAGTCCAGGACCAGATGGATTCACAGCTGAATTCTACAAGAGGTACAAGGAGGAGCTGGTACCATTCCTTCTGAAACTATTCCAATCAATAGACACAGACTGGCAAACTGGATCAAGCGTCAAGACCCATCAGTCTGCTGTATTCAGGAGACCCATCTCACATGCAGAGACATACATAGGCTCAAAATAAAGGGATGGAGGAAGATCTACCAAGCAAATGGAGAACAAAAAAGCAGGGGTTGCAATCCTAGTCTCTGATAAAATAGACTTTAAACCATCAAAGATCAAAAGAGACAAAGAAGGCCATTACATAATGGTAAAGGGATCAATTCAACAGGAAGAGCTAACTATCCTAAATATATATGCACCCAATACAGGAGCACCCAGATTCATAAAGCAAGTCCTTGAGACTTACAAAGAGACTTAGACTCCCATACAATAATAATGGGAGACTTCAACACTCCACTGTCAACATTAGACAGATCAACGAGACAGAAAGTTAACAAGGATATCCAGGAATTGAACTCATCTCTGCACCAAGCAGACCTGATAGACATCTATAGAACTCTCCACCCCAAATCAACAGAATATACATTCTTCTCAGCACCACATCGTACTTATTCCAAAATTGACCACATAATTGGAAGTAAAGCACTCCTCAGCAAATGTAAAAGAACAGAAATTATAACAAACTGTCTCTCAGACCACAGTGCAATCAAACTAGAACTCAGGACTAAGAAACTCAATCAAAACCGCTCAACTACATGGAAACTGAACAACCTGCTCCTGAATGACTACTGGGTACATAACGAAATGAAAGCAGAAATAAAGATGTTCTTTGAAACCAATGAGAACAAAGATACAACATACCAGAATCTCTGGGACACATTTAAAGCAGTGTGTAGAGGAAATTTATAGCACTAAATTCCCACAAGAGAAAGCAGGAAAGATCTAAAATTGACACTCTAACATCACAATTAAAAGAATTAGAGAGGAAGAGCAAACACACTCAAAAGCTAGCAGAAGGCAAGAAATAACTAAGATCAGAGCAGAACTGAAGGAGATAGAAACACAAAAACCCTCCAAAAATCAATGAATCCAGGAGTTGGTTTTGAAAAGATCAACAAAATTGACAGACCGCTAGCAAGACTAATAAAGAGGAAAAGAGAGAGGAATCAAATAGATGCAATAAAAATGATAAAGGGATATCACCACCGACCCCACAGAAATACAAACTACCATCAGAGAATACTATAAACACCTTTACGCAAATCAACTAGAAAATTTAGAAGAAATGGATAATTTCCTGGACACTTACACTCTCCCAAGACTAAACCAGGAAGAAGTTGAATCCCTGAATAGACCAATAGCAGGCTCTGAAATTGAGGCAACAATTAATAGCCTGCCCACCAAAAAGTCCAGGACCAGATGGATTCACAGCTGAATTCTACAAGAGGTACAAGGAGGAGCTGGTACCATTCCTTCTGAAACTATTCCAATCAATAGAAAAGAGAATCCTCCTAACTCATTTTATGAGGCCAACATCATCCTGATACCAAAGCCTGGCAGAGACACAACAAAAAGAGAATTTTAGACCAATATCCCTGATGAACATCGATGCAAAAATCCTCAATAAAATACTGGCAAACCGGATTCAGCAGCACATCAAAAAGCTTATCCACCCTGATCAAGTGGGCTTCATCCCTGGGATGCAAGGCTGGTTCAACATTCGCAAATCAATAAACGTAATCCAGCATATAAACAGAACCAAAGACAAGAACCACATGATTATCTCAATAGATGCAGAAAAGGCTTTTGACAAAATTCAACAGCCCTTCATGCTAAAAACGCTCAATAAATTTGGTATTGATGGAACGTACCTCAAAATAATAAGAGCTATTTACGACAAACCCACAGCTAATATCATACTGAATGGGCAAAAACTGGAAAAATTCCCTTTGAAAACTGGTACAAGACAGGGATGCCCTCTCTCACCACTCCTATTCAACATAGTGTTGGAAGTTCTGGCTAGGGCAATCAGGCAAGAGAAAGAAATCAAGGGTATTCAGTTAGGAAAAGAAGAAGTCAAATTGTCCCTGTTCGCAGATGACATGATTGTATATTTAGAAAACCCCATTGTCTCAGCCCAAAATCTCCTTAAGCTGATAAGCAACTTCAGCAAAGTCTCAGGATACAAAATTAATGTGCAAAAATCACAAGCATTCTTATACACCAGTAACAGACAAGCAGAGAGCCAAATCAGGAATGAACTTCCATTCACAATTGCTTCAAAGAGAATAAAATACCTAGGAATCCAACTTACAAGGGATGTAAAGGACCTCTTCAAGGAGAACTACAAACCACTGCTCAGTGAAATCAAAGAGGACACAAACAAATGGAAGAACATACCATGCTCATGGATAGGAAGAATCAATATCGTGAAAATGGCCATACTGCCCAAGGTTATTTATAGATTCAATGCCATCCCCATCAAGCTACCAATGAGTTTCTTCACAGAATTGGAAAAACTGCTTTAAAGTTCATATGGAACCAAAAAGAGCCCGCATTGCCAAGACAATCCTAAGTCAAAAGGACAAAGCTGGAGGCGTCACGCTACCTGACTTCAAACTATACTACAAGGCTACAGTAACCAAAACAGCATGGTACTGGTACCAAAACAGAGCCATAGACCAATGGAACAGAACAGAGTCCTCAGAAATAATACCACACATCTACAGCCGTCTGATCTTTGATAAACCTGAGAGAAGCAAGAAATGGGGAAAGGATTCCTATTTAATAAATGGTGCTGGGAAAATTGGCTAGCCATAAGTAGAAAGCTGAAACTGGATCCTTTCCTTACTCCTTATACAAAGATTAATTCAAGATGGATTAGAGACTTAAATGTTAGACCTAATACCATAAAAACCCTAGAGGAAAATCTAGGTAGTACCATTCAGGACATAGGCGTGGGCAAGGACTTCATGTCTAAAACACCAAAAGCAACGGCAGCAAAAGCCAAAATTGACAAATGGGATCTCATTAAACTAAAGAGCTTCTGCACAGCAAAAGAAACTACCATCAGAGTGAACAGGCAACCTACAGAATGGGAGAACATTTTTGCAATCTACTCGTCTGACAAAGGGCTAATATCCAGAACCTACAAAGAACTCAAACAAATATACAAGAAAGAAACAAACAACCCCATCAAAAAGTGGGCAAAGGATATGAACAGACATTTCACAAAAGAAGACATTCATACAGCCAACAGACACATGAAAAATGCTCATCATCACTCGCCATCAGAGAAATGCAAATCAAAACCACAATGAGATACCATCTCACACCAGTTAGAATGGCCATCATTAAAAATCAGGAAACAACAAGTGTTGGAGAGGATGTGGAGAAATAGGAACACTTTTACACTGTTGGTGGGATTGTAAACTAGTTCAACCATTATGGAAAACAGTATGGCGATTCCTCAAGGATCTAGAACTAGATGTACCATATGACCCAGCCATCCCACTACTGGGTATATACCCAAAGGATTATAAATTATTCTACTACAAAGACACATGCACACGTATGTTTATTGCGGCACTATTCACAATAGCAAAGACTTGGAATCAACCCAAATGTCCATCTGTGACAGACTGGATTAAGAAAATGTGGCACATATACACCATGGAATACTATGCAGCCATAAAAAAGGATGAGTTTGCGTCCTTTGTAGGGACATGGATGCAACTGGAAACCATCATTCTTAGCAAACTATCACAAGAAGAGAAAACCAAACACCGCATGTTCTCACTCATAGGTGGGAACTGAACAATGAGATCACTTGGACTCGGGAAGGGGAACATCACACACTGGGCTTATTATGGGAGGGGAGGGGAGGGATTGCACTGGGGAGTTATACCTGATATAAATGATGAATTGATGGGTGCTGACGAGTTGATGGGTGCAGCACACCAACATTGCACAAGTATACATATGTAACAAACCTGCACGTTATGCACATGTACCCTAGAACTTAAAGTATAATAAAAAAAAAAAAAAAAAAAAAAAAACCACAATGAGATACCATCTCACACCAGTTAGAATGGCCATCATTAAAAAGTCAGGAAACAACAGGTGCTGGAGAGGATGTGGAGAAATAGGAATACTTTTACACTGTTGGTGGGATTGTAAACTAGTTCAACCATTATGGAAAACAGTATGGCGATTCCTCAAGGATCTAGGACTAGATGTACCATATGACCCAGCCATCCCACTACTGGGTATATACCCAAAGGATTATAAATTATTCTACTACAAAGACACATGCACACATATGTTTATTGCGGCACTATTCACAATAGCAAAGACTTGGAATCAACCCAAATGTCCATCTGTGACAGACTGGATTAAGAAAATGTGGCACATATACACCATGGAATACTATGCAGCCATAAAAAAGGATGAGTTTGCGTCCTTTGTAGGGACATGGATGCAACTGGAAACCATCATTCTTAGCAAACTATCACAAGAAGAGAAAACCAAACACTGCATGTTCTCACTCATAGGTGGGAACTGAACAATGAGATCACTTGGACTCGGGAAGGGGAACATTACACACTGGGGCCCATCATGGGGTGGGGGGAGGACGGAGGGATTGCATTGGGGAGTTACACCTGACATAAATGATGAGTTGATGGGTGCTGACGAGTTGATGGGTGCAGCACACCAACATTGCACAAGTATACATATGTAACAAACCTGCACGTTATGCACATGTACCCTAGAACTTAAAGTATAATAAAAAAAAAAAAAAAAAAAAAAAAACCACAATGAGATACCATCTCACACCAGTTAGAATGGCCATCATTAAAAAGTCAGGAAACAACAGGTGCTGGAGAGGATGTGGAGAAATAGGAATACTTTTACACTGTTGGTGGGATTGTAAACTAGTTCAACCATTATGGAAAACAGTATGGCGATTCCTCAAGGATCTAGGACTAGATGTACCATATGACCCAGCCATCCCACTACTGGGTATATACCCAAAGGATTATAAATTATTCTACTACAAAGACACATGCACACATATGTTTATTGCGGCACTATTCACAATAGCAAAGACTTGGAATCAACCCAAATGTCCATCTGTGACAGACTGGATTAAGAAAATGTGGCACGTATACACCATGGAATACTATGCAGCCATAAAAAAGGATGAGTTTGCGTCCTTTGTAGGGACATGGATGCAGCTGGAAACCATCATTCTTAGCAAACTATCACAAGAAGAGAAAACCAAACACTGCATGTTCTCACTCATAGGTGGGAACTGAACAATGAGATCACTTGGACTCGGGAAGGGGAACATTACACACTGGGGCCCATCATGGGGTGGGGGGAGGACGGAGGGATTGCATTGGGGAGTTACACCTGACATAAATGATGAGTTGATGGGTGCAGCACACCAACATGGCACAAGTATACATATGTAACAAACCTGCACGCTATGCACATGTACCCTAGAACTTAAAGTATAAAAAAAAAAAAAAAGAATATGCTGAATAAGAAATACCGTCCGATAAAAACCAGAAGGAAACATTCTGTGAAACTCCTGTATCTCACGTGAATTCCGCTAGCACATTTAAGCTTCTATTTTCATTGAGCATTATTCTAACAGTGTTTTAGGTTAGACAGATAGGGGATACTCGGGAGCGCTTTGAGGCTTATGGTGAGAACAGAAATATCTTCAGATAGATACTGGAGAGAAGATTTCCAAGGAGCTGCTTTGTGACATTTGCATTCTACTCACAGAGTTTTACTTTTCTTCTCAAAGAGGATTGGGGAATCCCGTTTGGAGAAAAAGCAACCAGGGGACATTGGGGTGTGTGTGGTTGGCTATGTTGAAAAAGTAAGTAACCTCAGACAAATACTTGAAAGAACCTTTCTGTGAAACTGTTTTGTGATAGAAATGTCTATTCAACTCACATACATAAAACCTTCTTTCTATTATGTGGTTTTGAAACTGCATCATGGACGCATTCGTGAAGGGACATTTGGGAGCACATTCAGGCCTGTGGGGAAGTAGGATGTAGCATGAGATAAAAACCTGAAAAAAGCTTTTGAGAAACAGATTTGTGATGTGGGCATTCCACTAAGGGAGTTATATCTCTTTTCTCATAAGGCATTGTTTGAACACTGTTCCTGTAAAACTGAAAAAGTGATATTTTGCATCACATTGTAGACTAGGACAAAAAGTGAATTATCCTGAAATAAAACTCAGAAAGAAGCGTTCAGGAAACTGTTCTCTGACGTGCGTGATCATTTCAGGAAATTAAAGCTTACACTACGTTGCCAAATTTGGAAACTCTGTTCTTGAGGAATCTGTGAAGGGGTATTAAGTGGCGCCCAGAGGCTTGTGGTGAGAAAGGAAATGTCTTCTGATGGAAACTGAAGAGAAGCTTTCTGAGATACTGCTTTGTGATGTGTGCATTCCACACAGGGAGTGATATGTCTTTTCTCATAAGGCAGTGTTTGAATGCTGTTCCTGTAAAACTGAAAAAGTGATATTTTGCATCACATTGTAGACTAGGACAAAAAGTGAATTATCCTGAAATAAAACTCAGAAAGAAGCGTTCAGGAAACTGTTCTCTGACGTGCGTGATCATTTCAGGAAATTAAAGCTTACACTACGTTGCCAAATTTGGAAACTCTGTTCTTGAGGAATCTGTGAAGGGGTATTAAGTGGCGCCCAGAGGCTTGTGGTGAGAAAGGAAATGTCTTCTGATGGAAACTGAAGAGAAGCTTTCTGAGATACTGCTTTGTGATGTGTGCATTCCACACAGGGAGTGATATGTCTTTTCTCATAAGGCAGTGTTTGAATGCTGTTCCTGTAAAACGGAAAAAGTGATATGTTGCAGCGCTTTGAAATCTATGGTGAAATTTGAAATATCCTGAAATGAAATCCAGAAAGAAGCATACCAAGAAACTGCTCTCTGACATGTGTATTCACTTCAAAGAGTTAAAGCTTTCACTGCATCGCAAAGTTTGGAAGCTCTGCTTTGAGCAATCTGTGAAGGGATATTAAGTGACAACCGGAAGCTTGTGGGGAAAAGGAAACGTCTTCCAATGAAAACTGGAGAGAAGATTTCAGAGCAACTGCTTTGTGATGTGTGTATGAATATCATAGAGTTAAATCGTTCTTTGGATTGAGCAGTTTTAAATCACTGGTTCTGTGGAACCTGAGAAAGGACATTTGGGAATGTTCTTAACAATAGGCTGAAAAAGAATACCCACTGATAAAAACCAGAAGGTAAGTTTCTGTGAAACTGCCGTAGGTCACGTTAATTCCACTCGCAAAGTTAAGCTTCTCTTTTCACTGGGCAGTATTTTAACACTGTTTTAGGTGAGTCAGCTAATGGATAGTTGGGAGCACCATGAGGATTTCGTTGAAAACGGAAATATATTCAGATAGATACTGGAGTGAAGATTTCCGAGGAGCTGCTTTCTGACTTGTGCATTCCACTTACAAAGTTATCCTTTTCTTCTCATAGAAGATTTGGGAATCCCATTTGGAGAAAAAGCGACCAGGGGACATTCGGGAGTATATGGACGGCTATGTTGTAAAGGAAAGATCCTCAGAAGAAAACTGGAAAGAAGCTTTCTATGAAACTGCTTTGTGGTGGATATGTCTATTCATCTCACATAGATAAAACTTCCTTTCTATTACATAGTTTTGAAACTTCTTCATGGATGGATTCGCGAAGGGACATTCCGGAGCACTTTCAGGCATACAGTGTAAAAGCGGATATCTTCAGATAGAAACTGGAGAGAAACATTCTGAAGAACTGCTTTGTGATGTGTGCATTCCACTCAGGGAGTTATACCTCTTTTCTCATAAGGCAGTGTTTGAACAATGTTCCTGTATATCTGAAAATGTGATATTTTGCAGCGCATTTAAGACTACGGCAAAAAATGAAATATTCGGAAATGAAACCAAGAAAGAAGCATTGCAAGAAACTACCCTCTGACTGTGCATTTATTTCAGTGAGTGAAAGCATACACTACGTTGCCCAGTTTGGAAACTCTGTCTTTGAGGAATCTGTGAAGGAATATTAAGTGGTGCCCATAGGATTGTGGTGAAAAAGAAAAAGTCTTCTGATGAAAACTGGAGAGAAGCTTTCAGAGCAACTGCTTTGTGATGTGTATATTCATCGCATAGAGTTAAATCATTCTTTGGATTGAGCAGTTTGATATCACTGTTTCTGTAGTACCTGGGAAAGGACATTTGGAAATGCTTTTAAGAATATGGTGAAAAAGAAATACCCTGTGACAAAAACCAGAAGGAAACTCTCTGTGAAACTGCTCTAGGTCATATCAAGACCACTCACTGAGTTAAGCTTCTGGTTTCAATGAGAAGTATACTAACACTGTTTTACATGAGTCAGCTATGGGATACTAGGGAGTGTTTTGAGGCTAATGGTGAAAATGAAAATATCTTCAGATAGATACTGGAGAGCAGATTTCTGAGGAACTGCACTGTGATATGTGCATTCCACTCACAGAGTTCAACTCTTCTTCTCATAGGGAGTTGTGGAATCCCGTTGGGAGAAATAGCTATCAGGGGACATTCAGGAGTATATTTACTGCTATGGTAGAAAAGGAAATGTCCTCAACAAAAATTGGAACAAAGATTTCTGTGAAACCGCTTTGTGATAGATATGTCTATTCATCTCACATAGATAAAACTTTCTTTCTATTATTCAGTTTTGAAGCTGCTTCATGGATGAATTCACGGAGGGACATTCGGGAGCACATTCAGGCCTGTGAGAAATAGGAAGTATCTTCAGATAAAAACTGGAGAGAAGCTTTCTGAGAAACTACTTTGTGATGAGTGCTTTCCACTCAGGGAGTTATACCTATTTTCTCCTAAGGCAGTGGTTGAACACTGTTCCTGTAAAACTGAAAAAAGCGATACTTTGCAGTGCATTGAAGACTATGACGAAAAGTGAAATATCCTGAAATAAAACCCAGAAAGAAGCCTTCCAAGAAACTGCTTTATGATGTGTGCATTTATTTCAGAGAGTTAAAGCTTCCACTACATCGCACAGTTTGGAAAGTCTGTCCTTGAGGAATCAGTGAAGGGATATTCAGTGATGCCCACGTGCTTCTGGTGAGAAAGGAAACGTCTTCTGATGAAAATTGGAGAGAAGCTTTCAGAGCAACTGCCTTGTGATGTGTGTATTCATCTCATAGAGAAAATCATTCTTTGGATTGAGCAGTTTGAAATCACTGTTTCTGTGGAACCTGGGAAAGGAAATTTGGGAACGCTCTTTAGGATATACTGAAAAGGAAATACCCTCTGAAGAAACCAGTAGGAAACTTTCTGTGACATGCTCTACATCACGTGATGTCCAGTCACACAGTTAAGCTTCTGCTTTCATTTAGGAGTTTTATAACACTTTTTTAGGTTAGTCAGCTAAGGGTTTCTTGGGAGCGCTTTGAGGCTTACTGTGAAAGTGGAAATATCTTCAGATAGGTACTGGAGAGAAGATTTCCGAGGAGTTGGTTTGTGACATGTGCATTCCACTCACAGAGTTATGCTTATCTTCTCGTAGAAGATTGGGGAATCCCATTTGAAGAAAAAGCTACAAGGGGACATTAGGTATGTATGAATGGCTATGATGAAAAAAGAAATAAGCTCAGACAAAAACTGGAAAGAAGCTTTCTGTGGAACTGCTTTGTGATAGATAAGGCTATTCATCTCACATAGATAGAACTTTCTTTCTATTACACAGTTTTGTAACTATGTCATGGACGGATTCGTGAAGGGACTTTTGGGAGCTCATTCAGGCCTGTGGGGAAATAGGAGATGTCTTCAGATACAAATTGGAGAGAATCTTTCTGAGAAAGTGCTTTGTGATGTGTACATTTCCCTCAGGAATTTATATCTCTTTTATCATAAGGCAGTTCTTGAACAATGTTTCTGCAAAAATGAAAATGTGACATTTTGCATCACATTAAATACTATGGCAGAAAGTGAAATATCATGAAAAAAAACCCAGAAAGAAGCATTCCAAGAAACTGCTCTCTGACGTGTGCCTTCATTTCAGAGTTTTAAAGCTTACACCACGTTGCCCAGTTTGGAAACTCTGTCTTTGAGGAATCTGTGAGGAGATATTATGTGGCACCTGGAGACTTGTGGTGAGAAAGAAAACGTCTTCCGATGAGGACTGGAGAGAAACTTTCGGAGAAACTGCTTTGTGATGTGTGTATTCACAACATAGAGTTAAATCATCCTTTGGATTGAGCCATTTGAATTCACTGTTTCTGTGGAAGCTGAGAAAGGACATTTGGGAACATTTTTAAGAATATGCTGAAAAAGAAGTACCCTCCAATAGAAACCAGAAGGAAACTTTCTGTGAAACTGCTCTTGGACACGTGAAGTCTACTTGCAGAGTTATGCTTCTGTTTTCATTGAGCAGTATTCTTTTTTTTTTTTTTATTTTTAATTTTATTTTATTTTATTTTATTTTTTTATTATACTTTAAGTTCTAGGGTACATGTGCATAACGTGCAGGTTTGTTACATATGTATACTTGTGCCATGTTGGTGTGCTGCACCCATCAACTCGTCAGCACCCATCAATTCATCATTTATATCAGGTATAACTCCCCAATGCAATCCCTCCCCTCCCACCTCCCAATGCAATCCCTCCCCTCCCCTCCCATGATAGGCCCAGTGTGTGATGTTCCCCTTCCCGAGTCCAAGTGATCTCATTGTTCAGTTCCCACCTATGAGTGAGAACATGCGGTGTTTGGTTTTCTCTTCTTGTGATAGTTTGCTAAGAATGATTGTTTCCAGCTGCATCCATGTCCCTACAAAGGATGCAAACTCATCCTTTTTTATGGCTGCATAGTATTCCATGGTGTATATGTGCCACATTTTCTTAATCCAGTCTGTCACAGATGGACATTTGGGTTGATTCCAAGTCTTTGCTATTGTGAATAGTGCCACAATAAACATACGTGTTCAACATTCACAAATCAATAAACGTAATCCAGCATATAAACAGAACCAAAGACAAGAACCACATGCTTATCTCAATAGATGCAGAAAAGGCTTTTGACAAAATTCAACAGCCCTTCATGCTAAAAACGCTCAATAAATTTGGTATTGATGGAACGTACCTCAAAATAATAAGAGCTATTTATGACAAACCCACAGCTAATATCATACTGAATGGGCAAAAACTGGAAAAATTCCCTTTGAAAACTGGTACAAGACAGGGATGCCCTCTCTCACCACTCCTATTCAACATAGTGTTGGAAGTTCTGGCTAGGGCAATCAGGCAAGAGAAAGAAATCAAGGGTATTCAGTTAGGAAAAGGAGAAGTCAAATTGTCCCTGTTCTCAGATGACGTGATTGTATATTTAGAAAACCCCATTGTCTCAGCCCAAAATCTCCTTAAGCTGATAAGCAACTTCAGCAAAGTCTCAGGATACAAAATTAATGTGCAAAAATCACAAGCATTCTTATACACCAGTAACAGACAAGCAGAGAGCCAAATCAGGAATGAACTTCCATTCACAATTGCTTCAAAGAGAATAAAATACCTAGGAATCCAACTTACAAGGGATGTAAAGGACCTCTTCAAGGAGAACTACAAACCACTGCTCAGTGAAATCAAAGAGGACACTAACAAATGGAAGAACATACCATGCTCATGGATAGGAAGAATCAATATAGTGAAAATGGCCATACTGCCCAAGGTTATCTATAGATTCAATGCCATTCCCATCAAGCTACCAATGAGTTTCTTCACAGAATTGGAAAAAACTGCTTTAAAGTTCATATGGAACCAAAAAAAAGCCCGCATTGCCAAGACAATCCTAAGTCAAAAGGACAAAGCTGGAGGCGTCACGCTACCTGACTTCAAACTATACTACAAGGCTACAGTAACCAAAACAGCATGGTACTGGTACCAAAACAGAGCTATAGACCAATGGAACAGAACAGAGTCCTCAGAAATAATACCGCACATCTACAGCCGTCTGATCTTTGATAAACCTGAGAGAAACAAGAAATGGGGAAAGGATTCCCTATTTAATAAATGGTGCTGGGAAAATTGGCTAGCCGTAGGTAGAAAGCTGAAACTGGATCCTTTCCTTACTCCTTATACGAAGATTAATTCAAGATGGATTAGAGACTTAAATGTTAGACCTAATACCATAAAAACCCTAGAAGAAAATCTAGGTAGTACCATTCAGGACATAGGCATGGGCAAGGACTTCATGTCTAAAACACCAAAAGCAACGGCAGCAAAAGCCAAAATTGACAAATGGGATCTCATTAAACTAAAGAGTTTCTGCACAACAAAAGAAACTACCATCAGAGTGAACAGGCAACCTACAGAATGGGAGAAAATTTTTGCAATCTACTCGTCTGACAAAGGGCTAATATCCATGATCTACAAAGAACTCAAACAAATATACAAGAAAAAAACAAACAACCCCATCAAAAAGTGGGCAAAGGATATGAACAGACATTTCTCAAAAGAAGACATTCACACAGCCAACAGACACATGAAAAAATGCTCATCATCACTCGCCATCAGAGAAATGCAAATCAAAACCACAATGAGATACCATCTCACACCAGTTAGAATGGCCATCATTAAAAAATCAGGAAACAACAAGTGTTGGAGAGGATGTGGAGAAATAGGAACACTTTTACACTGATGGTGGGATTGTAAACTAGTTCAACCATTATGGAAAACAGTATGGCGATTCCTCTAGGATCTAGAACTAGATGTACCATATGACCCAGCCATTCCACTACTGGGTATATACCCAAAGGATTATAAATTAATCTACTACAAAGAGCAGTATTCTTAAACTGTTTTTGTTTAGTCTGTGAAGAGCTATTCGGGAGCACTTTGAGGCTTATGCTGAAAAGGGAAATATCTTCAGATAATAACTGGAGAGAAGATTTTGAAGGATCTGCTTTGTGACCTCTGCATTCCACTGACAGTGTTATACTTTTCTTCTCATAAAGGATTGGGGAATCCCGTTTGGAGGAAAAGCAACTAGGGGACATTCGGGAGTACATGGACAGCCATGGTGAAAAAGAAAATATCCTCAGACAAAAACTGGAAAGAAGCTTTCTGTGAAAATGCTTTGGGGTAGATACATCTATTCATCTCACATAGATAAAACTTTCTGTTATGCAGTTTTGAAACTACATCATGGATTTATACGCAGAGGGACTTTTTGGAGCACATTCAGGACTCTTTGGAAATAGTAAATATCTTCAGATAAAAACTGGAGTGAAGCTTCTGAGAAACTGCTTTGAGATGTGTGTATTCATCTCATAGAGTTAAATCATTCTTTGGATCGAGCAGTTTGGTATCACTGTTTCTGTGGAACCTAAGAGGACATTTGGGAACAATCTTAAGAATATTCTGAAAAGAAAATATCCTGCGATAAAAACCAGAAGGAGAGTTTCTGTGAAATGGCTGTAGGTCACGTGAAGTCCACTCACACTGTTAAGCTTCTCTTTTCATTGAGAAACGTTCTAACACTGTTTTAGGTTAGTCAGCAAGGGGATACTTGGGAGCGCTTTGAGGCTTACAGTGAAATCAAAGAGGACACTAACAAATGGAAGAACATACCATGCTCATGGATAGGAAGAATCAATATAGTGAAAATGGCCATACTGCCCAAGGTTATCTATAGATTCAATGCCATTCCCATCAAGCTACCAATGAGTTTCTTCACAGAATTGGAAAAACTGCTTTGTGATAGATATGTCTATTCATCTCACATAGATAAAACTTTCTGTTATGCAGTTTTGAAACTACATCATGGATTTATACGCAGAGGGACTTTTGGAGCACATTCAGGACTCTTTGGAAATAGTAAATATCTTCAGATAAAAACTGGAGTGAAGCTTCTGAGAAACTGCTTTGTGATGTGTGCATTCATCTCATAGAGTTAAATCATTCTTTGGATTGAGCAGTTTGAAATCACTGTTTCTGTGGAACCTGAGAAAGGACATTTGGGAACAATCTTAAGAATATTCTGAAAAGAAAATATCCTGCGATAAAAACCAGAAGGAAACTTTCTGTGAAACTGCTTTGTGATGTGTGCATTCATCTCATAGAGTTAAATCATTCTTTGGATCGAGCAGTTTGGTATCACTGTTTCTGTGGAACCTAAGAGGACATTTGGGAACAATCTTAAGAATATTCTGAAAAGAAAATATCCTGAAATAAAACCCAGAAAGAAACGTTCCAAGAAACTGCTCTCTGACGTATGCACTCATTTCAGAGAGTTAAAGCTTACACTATGTTGACCAGTTTGGAAACTAAGTCTTTGAGGAATATGTGAAGGATATTAAGTGGCGCCCGGAGGCTTGTGGTGAGAAAGGAAATGTCTTCCAATGAAAACTGGAGACAAGCTTTCAAGCAACTGCTTTGTGATGTGTGCATTCATCTCATAGAGTTAAATCATTCTTTGGATCGAGCAGTTTGGTATCACTGTTTCTGTGGAACCTAAGAGGACATTTGGGAACAATCTTAAGAATATTCTGAAAAGAAAATATCCTGAAATAAAACCCAGAAAGAAACGTTCCAAGAAACTGCTCTCTGACGTATGCACTCATTTCAGAGAGTTAAAGCTTACACTATGTTGACCAGTTTGGAAACTAAGTCTTTGAGGAATATGTGAAGGATATTAAGTGGCGCCCGGAGGCTTGTGGTGAGAAAGGAAATGTCTTCCAATGAAAACTGGAGACAAGCTTTCAAGCAACTGCTTTGTGATGTGTGCATTCATCTCATAGAGTTAAATCATTCTTTGGATTGAGCAGTTTGAAATCACTGTTTCTGTGGAACCTGAGAAAGGACATTTGGGAACAATCTTAAGAATATTCTGAAAAGAAAATATCCTGCGATAAAAACCAGAAGGAGAGTTTCTGTGAAATGGCTGTAGGTCACGTGAAGTCCACTCACACTGTTAAGCTTCTCTTTTCATTGAGAAACGTTCTAACACTGTTTTAGGTTAGTCAGCAAGGGGATACTTGGGAGCGCTTTGAGGCTTATGCTGAAAAGGGAAATATCTTCAGATAATAACTGGAGAGAAGATTTTGAAGGATCTGCTTTGTGACCTCTGCATTCCACTGACAGTGTTATACTTTTCTTCTCATAAAGGATTGGGGAATCCCGTTTGGAGGAAAAGCAACTAGGGGACATTCGGGAGTACATGGACAGCCATGGTGAAAAAGAAAATATCCTCAGACAAAAACTGGAAAGAAGCTTTCTGTGAAAATGCTTTGGGGTAGATACATCTATTCATCTCACATAGATAAAACTTTCTGTTATGCAGTTTTGAAACTACATCATGGATTTATACGCAGAGGGACTTTTTGGAGCACATTCAGGACTCTTTGGAAATAGTAAATATCTTCAGATAAAAACTGGAGTGAAGCTTCTGAGAAACTGCTTTGAGATGTGTGTATTCCACAGAGGGAGTTAAAGCACTTTTCTCATAAGGCAGTGTTTGAACACCGTTCATGTAAAACTGAAAAGGTGATATTTTGTAGTGCATTGAAGACTATGGCAAAAAGAGAAATATCCTGAAATAAAACCCAGAAAGAAACGTTCCAAGAAACTGCTCTCTGACGTATGCACTCATTTCAGAGAGTTAAAGCTTACACTATGTTGACCAGTTTGGAAACTAAGTCTTTGAGGAATATGTGAAGGGATATTAAGTGGCGCCCGGAGGCTTGTGGTGAGAAAGGAAATGTCTTCCAATGAAAACTGGAGACAAGCTTTCGAAGCAACTGCTTTGTGATGTGTGCATTCATCTCATAGAGTTAAATCATTCTTTGGATCGAGCAGTTTGGTATCACTGTTTCTGTGGAACCTAAGAGGGGACATTTGGGAACAATCTTAAGAATATTCTGAAAAAGAAATATCCTGCGATAAAAACCAGAAGGAGAGTTTCTGTGAAATGGCTGTAGGTCACGTGAAGTCCACTCACACTGTTAAGCTTCTCTTTTCATTGAGAAACGTTCTAACACTGTTTTAGGTTAGTCAGCAAGGGGATACTTGGGAGCGCTTTGAGGCTTACAGTGAAATCAAATATCTTCAGATAGATTCTGTAGAAAAATTTCCGAGGAGCTGTTTTGTGAAGTGTGCATTCCACTCACAGAGGTACTCTTTTGTTCTCATAGAGGATTGGGGAATCAGTTTTAACAAAAAACTACCAGGGGACATTCGGTAGTGTATGGACCGTTATGATAAAAAGGAAATATCCTCAGACAAAAACTGGAAAAAATCTTTCTGTGAAACTGATTTTTGATAGATATGCCTATTCATCTCACATAGGTAAAACTTTTTTCAATTACGTGGTTTTGAAACTGCGTCATGGAAGGATTTGTGAAGGGACATTCATGAGCACATTCAAGCCGGTGGGGAAAAATGAAATATCTTCAGATAAAAACGGACAGAAGCTTTCTGAGAAACTGCTTTTTGATGTCTGCATTCCACTCAGGGAGTTATACCTCTTTTCTCATAAGGCAGTATTTGAACACTGTTCCTGTAAAACTATAAAAGTGATATTTTGTCGTGCATTGAAGACTATGGCAAAAAGTTAAATATCCTGAAATAAAACCCAGAAAAAAGCGTTTCAACAAACTGCTCTCTGACGTGTGCATTCACTTCAGAGAGTTAAAGCTTACACTATGTTGCCCAGAATGGAGACTGTCTTTGAGGAATCTGTGAAAAGATATTAAGTGGTTCCCCTGGCCTTGTGGTGAGAAATGAAATGTCTTCTGAAGAAAACTGGAGAGACACTTTTGGAGCAACTGCTTTGTGATGTGTGTATACGACTCATAGAATTAAATCATCCTTTGGATTGAGCAGTTTGATATCACTGTTTATATGGAACCTGAGAAAGGACATTTGGGAATGCTCGTAGGACTATGCTGAAAAAAAAACCTTCCAATAAAAAAGAACAGTAAACACGCTGTGGAACTGCCCTAGGTCACGTGAAGTCCACTCACACAGTTAAGCTTATGTTTTCATTGAACAGTATTCTAACACTCTTTTAGGTTAGTTAGCTAAGGGACAATAGGGAGTGCTTTGAGGCTTACGGTGAAAGTGGAAATATCTTCAGATAGATACTGGAGAGAAGATTTCTGAGGAGATGCTTTGTGTACTGTGCATTTCACTCACAGATTCATACTTTTCTTCTCATAGAGGATTGGGGAATCCCTTTTGCAGAAAAAGCTACCAGGAGACATTTGGGAGTGTTGGACGGCTATAGTGAAAAAGGAAATATCCTCAGACAAAAACTGGAAAGAAGTTTTCTGTGAAACTGCTTTGTGATAGCTATGTCTATTCATCTCACATAGATAAAACTTTCTTTTCTTAATACAGTTTTGACACTGTTTCATGGAGGGATTTGCGAAGGGACATTCGGGTGCACATTCAGGCCTGTGGGGAATAGGAAATATTTTCAGATCAAAAGAGGAGAGAAGCTTTCTGAGAAACTGTTTGTGATGTGTGCATATGACTCAGGGAGTTATACCGTTTTTCTCATAAGGCAGTTTGGAACACTGTTGCTGTAAAACTGAAAAAGTGATATTTTGCAGTGCATTGAAGACTATAGCGAAAACTGAAATACCCTGAAACAAAACACAGAAAGAAGCATTCCAAGAAAGTACTCTGTGACATGTACATTCATTTCAGAGAGTTAAAGCTTACACTGCATCGCCCAGTTTGGAAAGTGTCTTTGAGGAATCTGTTTTGGGATATAAGTCGCCCCCGGATGCTTGTGGTGAGAAAGGAAACGTCTTCTGATGAAAACTGGAGAGAAGCTTTCGGAGCACCTGCTTTGTGATGTGTGTATTCAGTTAAATCATTCTTTTGATTGAGCAGTTTTAAATCACTGCTTCTGTGAAATCTGAGAAAGGACGTTTGGGAATGCTGTTAAGAATATGCTGAAAAAGAAATACCCTCAGATAAAAGTCAGAAGGAAACATTCTGTGAAACTGTTGTAGGTTACCTGAAGTCCACTTGCACAGGTAAACTCTTGTTTTCATTGAGCAGTATTCTTACTCTTTTAGGTCAGGCAGCTAAGGGATACTCGGGAGTGATTTGAGGCTTGTGATGAATACAGAAATATCTTCAGATAGATACTGGAGAGAAGATTTCTGAGGATTGGCTTTGTGACATGTGCATTCCAGTGACAGACTTATAATTTTCTTCTCGTAGAGGATGGGGAATCCCGTTTGGAGAAAACGCTACCAGGGGACATTCAGGAGTATATGGACGGCTATGGTGAAAAAGGAAATATCCTCATACAAAAACTGAAAAGAAGTTTTCTGTGAAACTGCTTCGTGATAGATATATCTGTTCATCTCACATAGATAAAATTTTCTTTCTATTATGCAGTTTTGAAACTGCATCATGGACGGATTCGTGAAGGGACATTCAGGTCTGTGGGGAAATAGGAGATACCTTCAGATAAAAAGTGGAGAGAATCTTGCTGAAAATCTGCTTTGTGATGTGTCCATTCCACTCAGGGAGTTATACCTCTTTTCTCATAAGGCAATGTTTGAGCACTGTTCCTGTAAAACTGAAAAAATGATATTTTGCAGCGTGTTGAGGACTATGGCGAAAAGTGAAATATCCTGAAATAAAACGCAGAAAGAAGCACTCCAGTGAACTGCTCTCTAACGTGTGCATTCTTTTCAGAGAGTTAAAGCTTACACTGTGTTGCTCAGTTTGGAAACTCTGTCTTTAAGAAATCTGTGAAGGGATAATAAGTGTGGCCCAGAGGCTTGTGGTAAGAAAAGAAATGTCTTCCAATGAATCCTGGAGAGAAACTTTCGGAGCAACTGCTTTGTGATGTGTGTATTCATCTCAGGGAGTTAAATGATTCTTTGGATTGAGCAGTTTGAAATCACAGTTTCTGTGGAAACTGAGAAAGGACATTTGGGAATGCACTGAAGAATATGCTGAAAAAGATATACCCTCCGATATGAACCAGAAGAAACTTTCTATGAAACTGCTCTACATCACGTGAAATGCACTTGCACAGTTAAGCTCCTGATTTCATTGAGCAGTATTCTAACACTGTTGGTAGTTAGCTAAGTGATACTCTGGAGCACTTTGAGGCTTACGCTGATGAATGAAATGTCTTCAGATAGATACAAGAGAGAAGATTTCCCAGGATTTACTTTGTGACGAGTACATTAGATTCAAAGAATTATACTTTTCATCTCATAGAGTATTGAGGAATCCCGTTTGGAGAAAGAGCTACCAGAGGACATTCGGGATTATACGAATGGCTATGGTGGAAAAGGAAATATCCTCAGACAATAACTTGAAAGAAGCTTTCTGTGAAACTGCTTTGTGATAGATATATCTATTCAATTCACAGAGATAAAACTTTATTTGTTTTACGCAGTTTTGAAACTGCGTCATGATGGATTCGCGAAGGGAAATTCGGGAGCACATTCAGACCTGTGGGGAAATAGGAGATATCTTCAGATAAAAACTGGAGAGTAGTTTCCTGAGAAACAACTTAGTGTTGTGTGCATTCCACTCAGGGAATTATACCTCTTTTCTTATAAGGCAGTGTTTGAACACTGTTCCTGTAAAACTGAAAAAGTAATACCCTCCGGTAAAACCAGAAGGAAATTTTCTGTGAAACTGCTTTGTGATAGATATATCTATTCAATTCACAGAGATAAAACTTTATTTGTTTTACGCAGTTTTGAAACTGTGTCGTGGACGAATTCACGAAGAAACATTCCAGAGCACATCCATGACTGAGGGAATAGGACACATCTTCAGATGTAAACTGAAGAGAAGCTTTCTGGGAAACTGCTTTGTGATGCATGTATTCATCTCATAGAGTTAAATCTTTCTTTCGATTGAGCAGTTTGAAATCACTGTTTCTGTGGAACCTGAGAAAGGACATTTGGGAATGCACTGAAGAATATGCTGAAAAGTAATATTTTGCAGTGCATTGAAGACTATGGCGAAAAGTGAATTTTCCGTAAATAAAACCCAGAAAGAAGCATTCCAAGAAACTCCTCTCTGACGTGTGCATTCATTTCAGAGAGTTAAAGCTTACACTATGTTGCCCATATTGGAAACTCTGTCTTTGAGGAATCTGTGAAGGGATATTAAGCGACGTCCAGAGGCTTGTGGTGAGAAAGGAAACGTCTTCTGATGAAAATTGGAGAGAAGCTTTCGGAACAACTGCTTTGTGATGTGTGTATTCATCTCATAGAGTTAAATCTTTCTTTCGATTGAGCAGTTTGAAATCACTGTTTCTGTGAATCCTGAGAAAAGATATTTGGGAACGCTCTTAAGAATGTGCTGAAAAAGAAGTACCCTGTGACAAAAACCAGAAGGAAATTTTCTGTGAAACTGCTTTGTGATGTGTGCATTCCACTACAGAGTTATAGTTTTTGTCTCATAGAGTATATGTGAATCCCGCTTGGAGAAAATGCTCCCAGGGGACAATCGGGAGTATATGCATGGCTATGGTGAAAAAGGAAATATCCTCCTACAAAAACTGGAAAGAAGCTTTCTGTGAAACTACTTTGCGATAAGTATGTCTATTCATCTCACATAGAAAGAACTTTCTTTCTATCATGCAGTTTTGAAACTGTGTCGTGGACGAATTCACGAAGAAACATTCCAGAGCACATCCATGACTGAGGGGAATAGGACACATCTTCAGATGTAAACTGAAGAGAAGCTTTCTGGGAAACTGCTTTGTGATATGTGCATTCCACGCAGTGAGTCATGCCTCTTTTCTCATAAGGCAGTGTTGGAACACTGTTCCTGTAAAACTGAGAAAGTGATATTTCGCAGCGCATTGAGGATTATGGCAAAAAGTGAAATATCCTGAAATAAAACCCAGAAAGAAGCATTCCAAGAAACGGCTCTCTAACGTGTGCATTCGTTTCAGGGTTAAAGCTTACAACAAGTTGCCCAGTTTGAAAACTCTGTCTTTAAGGAATCTGTGAAGGGATATTAAGTATGGTCCAGAGGCTTGTGGTGAGAAAGGAAACGTCTTCCAATGAATACTGGAGAGAGACTTTCGGAACAACTGCTTTGTGATGCATGTATTCATCTCATAGAGTGAAATCATTGTTTGGATTGATCAGTTTGAAATCACTGTTTCTGTGGAACATTAAAAAGGACATTTGGGAGCACTCTTAAGAATATGCTGAAAAAGTAATACCCTCCGGTAAAAACCAGAAGGAAACTTTCTGTGAAACACCTCTACGTCATGTGAAGTGCACTTGCACAGTTAAGCTCCTGTTTTCATTGAGCAGTATTCTAACTCTGTTGTAGGTTTGTCAGCTAAGTGATACTTGGGAGCGCTTTGAGGCTTATGGTGATAACGGAAATGTCTTCAGAAAGATACTGGGGAGAAGATTTCCGAGGAGATGGTTTGTCACATGTGCATTAGTTTCACATAATTATAATTTTCTTCTCATAGAGGATTGGGGAATGCCATTTGGAGAAAAGCTACCTGGGAATATTTGGGATTATATGGACGGCTATGATGGAAAAGGAAATATCCTGAGAAAAAAACAGGAAAGAAACTCTCTGTGAAAGTGCTTTATGATATGTCTATTCATCTCACATAGATAAAACTTTCTGTTACGCAATTTTGAAGCTGCATAATGGACGGATTCGCGAAGGGACATTTGAGAGCACGTTCAGACCTGTGGTTAAACAGGAGATATCTTCAGATAAAAAATGGAGAGAAACTTTCTGATAAATTGCTTTGTGATGTGTACATTTCACTAAGGGTGTTATACTTCTTTTCACAAAAGTCAGGGTGTGAACACTGTTCCTGTAAAACTGAAAATTTGATATTTTGCAGCGCATTGAAGACTAGGGCGAAAAGTGAAATATCCTGAATAAAACCCAGAAAGAAACGTTCCAAGAAACTGCTCTCTGAAGTGTGCATTCATTTCAGAGACTTAAAACTTACACTACATTGCCCAGTTTGGAAACTTTGTCTTTGAGAAATCTGTGAAGGGATATTCAGTGGCACGCGGAGGCTTGTGGTGAGAAAGGAAACGTCTTCTGATGAAAACTGGAGAGAAGCTTTTGGAGCATCTGCTTTGTGATGTGTGTTTTCATCTCATAGAGTTAAATAATTCTTTGGATTGAGCAGTTTGAAAGAACTGTTTCTGTGGTACTTGAGAAAGGGCCTTTGGGAATGCTCTTAAGGATATGGTGAAATAGAAATACCTTCAGAAAGAAACCAGAAGGAAACTTTCTGTGAAACTTCTCTTGGACATGACAAGTCCACTCGGACAGTTAAGCTTCTGTTTTCATTGAGCAGTATTCTAAAACTATTTTTGTTTCGTCTGTGCAGTGATATACGGGAGCACTTTGAGGCTTATGGTGAAAAAGGCAATATCTTCAGATAAAAACTGGAGGGAATATTTCCGTGGAGCTACTTTATGACGTGTGCATTCCACCCACAGAGTTTTACATTTCTTCTCATAGAGAATTCGGGAATCCCATTTGGAGAAAATGGTACCAGGGGCATTTGCAAGTATATGGACGGCTACGATGCAAAAGGCAGTATCCTCAGACAAAAAAATGGAAAGAAGCTTTCTGTGAAACAGCTTTGTGGTAGATACCTCTATTCTTCTCACATAGATAAAATTTTCCTTCTATTACGCAGTTTTGAAACTGCATCATGGACGGATTCGTGAAGGGACATTCAGAAGCACATTCAGAACGGTGGGGAAATAGGAGATATCTTCAGATAAATACTGGAGAGAAGCTTTCTGAGAAACTGCTTTGTGATATGTGCATTCCACTCAGGAAGTTATACTTCTTTTCTCATAAGACAGTGTTTGAACACTGTTCCGGTAAAACTGAAAAAGTGATACTTTACAGAGCATTGAAGACTATGGGGAAAAGTGAAATATCCTGAAATAAAACCCAGAAAGAGCATTGATAGAAATTGTTCTGTAACGTGTTCATTGATTTCAGAAAGTAAAAGCTTACACTGTGTTGCCCAGTTTGGAAACTCGGCCTTTAAGGAAAAAAAACGAAGGGAACTCTCTGAAACTGCTCTAGGTGGTGTGAAGTTCCATCGCACATTTAAGCTTCTGTTTTAATTGAGCACTATTCTAATGCTGTTTTAGGTTAATCAGCTAAGGGACACTGGGGAGAGCTTTGAGGCTTATTGTGAAAAGGGAAATATCTTTAGATAGATACTGCAGAGAAGATTTCTGAGGAGCTTCTTTGTGACGTGTGCATTCCACTCACAGAGTTATACTTTGTTTCTAATAGAAGATTGGGGAATCCCGTTTGGACAAATAGCAACCAGGGGACATTGGGGTGTATATGAATGGCTATGGTGAAAAGGCAATATCTTCAGATAAAAACTGGAGGAATATTTCCGTGGAGCTACTTTATGACGTGTGCATTCCACCCACAGAGTTTTACATTTCTTCTCATAGAGAATTCAGGAATCCCATTTGGAGAAAATGGTACCAGGGCATTTGCAAGTATATGGACGGCTACGATGCAAAAGGCAGTATCCTCAGACAAAAAATGGAAAGAAGCTTTCTGTGAAACAGCTTTGTGGTAGATACCTCTATTCTTCTCACATAGATAAAATTTTCCTTCTATTACGCAGTTTTGAAACTGCATCATGGACGGATTCGTGAAGGGACATTCAGAAGCACATTCAGAACGGTGGGGAAATAGGAGATATCTTCAGATAAATACTGGAGAGAAGCTTTCTGAGAAACTGCTTTGTGATATGTGCATTCCACTCAGGAAGTTATACTTCTTTTCTCATAAGACAGTGTTTGAACACTGTTCCGGTAAAACTGAAAAGTGATACTTTACAGAGCATTGAAGACTATGGGGAAAAGTGAAATATCCTGAAATAAAACCCAGAAAGAGCATTGATAGAAATTGTTCTGTAACGTGTTCATTGATTTCAGAAAGTAAAAGCTTACACTGTGTTGCCCAGTTTGGAAACTCGGCCTTTAAGGAAAAAAAACGAAGGGAACTCTCTGAAACTGCTCTAGGTGGTGTGAAGTTCCATCGCACATTTAAGCTTCTGTTTTAATTGAGCACTATTCTAATGCTGTTTTAGGTTAATCAGCTAAGGGACACTGGGGAGAGCTTTGAGGCTTATTGTGAAAAGGGAAATATCTTTAGATAGATACTGCAGAGAAGATTTCTGAGGAGCTTCTTTGTGACGTGTGCATTCCACTCACAGAGTTATACTTTGTTTCTAATAGAAGATTGGGGAATCCCGTTTGGACAAATAGCAACCAGGGGACATTGGGGTGTATATGAATGGCTATGGTGAAAAAGGAAGTAACCTCAGACAAAAACTGGAAAGAACCTTTCTGTGAAACTGCTTTTTGATAGAAATGTCTATTCAACTCACATACATAAAAACTTCTATTACGCAGTTTTGAAACTGTATCAGGGACGCATTCATGAAGGGACATTCGGGAGCATATTCAGGCCTGTGGGGAGTATGAAATAACATCAGATAAAAACCGGAAAAAAGCTTTCTGAGAAACTGATTTGTGATGTCTACACTTCACTCAGGGAGTTATACCTCTCTTCTCATAAGGCAGTGTTTGGACACTGTTCCTGTCAAACTATAAGAGTGTTATTTTGCATCGCATTGAAGACTATGGCGAAAAGTGAAATATCCTGAAATAAAACCCAGAAGAAAGCATTTCAACAAACTGTTCTCTGACGTGTGCATTCACTTCAGAGAGTTAAAGCTTGCACTACGTTGCCCAGAATGGAAACTCTGTCTTTGAAGAATCTGTGAAGGGATATTAAGAGGTGATCGGAGGCTTGCTGTGAGAAAGGAAACGTCTTCCGATGAAAACTGGACAGCAGCATTCAGAGCAACAGCTTTTTAATGTGTGTATTCACCTCATAGAGTCAAATCATTCTTTGGATTGAGCAGTTGAATTCAGTGTTTCTGTGGAACCTGAGAACGGACATCTCGGAATGCTCTTAAAAATATGCTGAAAAAGAAATATCCTCTGATAGAAACCAGAAGGAAATCAGTTTCTATGAAACTGCCCTAGGTCACGTGAAGTCCACTCACACAGTTAAACTTCTTTTGTCATTGAGCAGTATTCTAACACTATTTTGGGTTAGTTAGCTAAGGGATACTCGGGAGTGCTTTGAGGCTTACAGTGAAAGTGGAAATATCTCCAGACAGATACTGGAGATTAGATTTCCAAGGAGCTGCTTTGTGACGTGTGCATTCCACTCACAGAGTTTTACTTTTCTTCTCATAGAGGATTGGGCAATCCTATTTGGAGATAAAGCGACCAGGGGACATTCGATACTTTATGGACGACTATGTTGTAAAGGAAATATCCACAGAGAAAAACTGGAAAGAAGCTTTCTTTGAAACTGCATTGTGGTAGATATGTCTATTCATCTCATACATAGATAAACCTTTTTTTCTATCATGTAGTTATGAAACTGCATGATGGACGGATTCGCGGACGGACATTCAGAAGCACATTCAGGTGTATGGTGAAAAAGGAGATGTCTTCAGATAAAAACTGCAGAGACGCTTTCAGAGAAACTGCTTTTTAATGTGTGCATTCCACGCAGGGAGTTATACCTCTTTTCTCATAAGGCAGTGTTTGAACACTGTTCCTGTAAAACTGAAAAAGTGATTTTTTTCAGCAAATTGAAGATTATGGCAAAATGTGAAATATCCTGAAATAAAACCAGGAAAGAAGCGTTCCAGGAAGCTCCTCTCTGACGTGTGCATTCATTTCAGAGGGTTAAAGCTTACAATAACTTGTCCAGTTTGGAAGTTCTCTCTTTGAGGAATCTGTGAGGGGATATTAAGAGGTTCCCCTGGGTTTCTGGTGAGAAAAGAAATGTCTTCTGATGAAAACTGGAGAGAAGATTTTGGAGCAACTGCTTTGTGATGTGTGTAATCATCTCATAGAGTTAAATCATACTTCGGATTGAGCATGTTGATATCACCCTTTCTGTGGAACCTGAGAAACGACATTTGGTAACGCTCTTAAGAATATGCTGAAAAAGAAATACCCTCTGATTAGAATCAGAAGGAAACTTTCTGTGAAACTGCTCTAGGTCATGTGAAGTCTACTTGCACAGTTAAGCTTCTGTTTTCATTGAGCAGTATTCTAACACTTTTAGTTCAGTCAGCTAAAGGATACTCGGGAGCACTTTGAGGCTTACAGTGAAACAGAAATGTCTTCAGATAGGTACTGGAGGGAAGATTTCTGAGGAGCTGATTTGTTGATGTGTGCATTCCACTCACAGAGTTATACTTTTTTCTTATAGAGGATTGGGGAAGCCCGTTTGGGGAAAAAGCTACAAGGGGACATTTGGGAGTATATGGACGGCTGTGATGAAAAAGGAAATGTCCTCTGACAAAAACTGAAAAGAAGCTTTCTGTGAATCTGATTGTTATAGATACTTCTGTTCATCTCATACAGATAAAACCTTCTTTCTATTACGCAGATTTGAGACTGCCTCATGGTCGAATACACGAAGGGACATTTTGGCCTGTGGGGAAATAGGAGATATCTTCAGACATAAATTGTAGAGAAGCTTTCTGAGAAACTGCTTTGTGATGTGTTCATTCCACTCAGGAAGTTGTACCTCGTTTCTCAAAAGACGGGGTTTGAACACTGTTCCTGTAAAACTGAAAACGTGATATTTTGCAGCACATTGAAGACTATAGTGAAAAAAGAAATATCCTGTAATAAAACCCCGAAAGAAGTGTTCCAAGAAACTGCTCTCTGTTGTGTGCATTCATTTCAGAGACTTAAACTTTCTCTACATTGTCCAGTTTAGAAACTCTGTCTTTGAGGAATCTGTGAAGGGATATTAGAGTGGCATCCAAAGGCTTGTGGAGAGAAGGAAAACGTCTTCTGATGAAAACTGGACGGAAGCTTTCAGAGCAACTGCTTTGTGATGTGTGTATTCATCTCGCAGAGTTAAATCATTGTTTGTAGTGAACAGTTTGAAATCACTGTTCCTGTGGAACCTGAGAAAGGACATTTGGGAACATTCTTAAGCATATGCTGAAAAAGAAATACCCTCCCATAAAAACCAGAAGGAAACTTCCAATGAATCTGTTCTAGGTCACTTGAAGTCCACTTGCACAGTTAAGCTTGTGTTTTCATTGAGCAGTATTCCAACACTGTTTTAGGTTAGGCAGCTAAGGGATACTCAGGAGCGCTTTGAGGCTTATGGTGAAAATGGAAATATCTTCAGATAGATACTGGAGAGAAGATTTACGAGGAGCTACATTGTGATGTGTGCATTCCACTCACAGAGTTATACTTTTCTTCTGATAGAGAATTGTGGAATCCGTTTGGAGAAAAAGCTACCAGGGCACATTAGGGAGTATATGGACGGCTATGATGAAAAAGGGATTATTACCCTCACAAAAAGCCTGGAAAGAAGCTTTCTGTGAAACTGCTTTGTGATAGATATGTCTACTCATCTCACATTGAAAAATCTTTGTTTCTATGAGACAGTTTTGAAATTGTCTCATGGACAGATTTGCAAAGGGATATTTGGGAGCACATTCAGGCCTGTGGGGAAATAGGAAATATCTTCAGATAAAATCTGGAGAGAAGTTTTCTGTGAAACTGCTTGTGAAGTGTGCATAACACACAGCGACTTACACCTCTTTTGTCATAAAACAGTGTTCGAGCACTGCTCCTGTAAATCTGAAAAAGTGATATTTTGCAGTGCATTGAAGGCTATTGCAAAAAATGAAATATGCTGAAATAAATCCCAGAAGGAAGGATTCCAAGAAACTGCTACCTGACGTGTGCATTCATTTCAGAAAGTTAACGCTTACAGTATGTTGCCCGGTTTGGAAACTCTGTCTTTGAGAAACCTGTGAGGGGATATTTCGTGGCACCTGGAGGCTTGTGGTGAGAAAGGAAATGTCTTCCGATGAAAACTGGATGGAAGCTTTTGGAAGAACTGATTTGTGATGTGTGTATTCAAATCATAGAGTTAAATCATACTTTGGATTGAGCAGTTTGAAAGCACTGTTTCTGTGGAACCTGAGAGAGGACATTTGGGAACACTCCTAAGAATATGCTGGAAAAGGAATACCATTCGATAAAAACCAGAAGGAAAGTTTCTGTGAAACTACTCTAGGTCACTGAATTCCACTTGCAAAGTTACGCTCCTGTTTTCATTGAGCAGTATTCCAGCACTCTTGTAGGTTAGTCAGCTAAGGGATTCTCAAGAGCGATTTGAGGCTTATGGTGAAAACGGAAATATCTTCAGAGAGAAGATATCCGTGGAGCTTCTGAAATATCTTCAGAAGATTTCCGTGGAGCTGCTTTGTGACATGCGCATTCTATTCACAGAGTTATACTTTTCTTCTCATAGAGGATTGGGGAATCCCATTTGAAGAAATCACTACCAGGGGACACTCACGAGTAGATGCATGGCTATGGTGACAAAGGAATTATCCTCAGACAAAAACTGGAAAGTAGCTTTCTGTGAAACTGCTTTGGCATAGATAAGTCAATTCATCTCACATAGATAAAACTTTCTTTCTGTTACGCAGTGTTCAAACTGCATCATGGATGGGTTCACGAAGGGACATTTGGGAGCACATTCAGGCCTGTGGTTTAATAGGAAATATCTGCAAAAAAGTTGGGAGATAAGTTTTTGGAGAAACTGCTTTGGGGTGTCTGCATTACAGTCAGGGAATTACGCACCTTTTCTCATAAAACAGTGTTTGGACAATGTTCCTCTATACTGAAAAAGTGATATTTTGCACTGCATTGTAGACTATGGTGAAAAGTGAAATATCCTGAATTAAAACCGAGAAAGAAGAATTCCACGAAACTGCTCTCTGATCTGTGCATTCATTTCAGATAGTGGAAGCTTACACTACGTTGCCCAGTTTAGAAACTATATCTTCGAGGAATCTGTGAGGAGATATTAAGTGGTTCCCCTGCGCTTATGGTGAGAAATGGAACGTCTTCTGAAGAAAACTGGAGAGAAGCTTTCGGAGCAACTGCTTTGTGATGCGTATATTCATCTCATAGAATTAAATCATTATTTGGATTGAGCAGTTAGATATCATTGTCTATATGGAACCTGAGAAAGGACGTTTGGGAACGCTCTTAAGACTATGCTGAAAAAGAAATACCCTCCAATAAAAAGAACAGGAAACACTCTGTGAAACTGCTCTAGGTCACCTGAAGTCCACTCACACAGTTAAGCTTATGTTTTCATTGAGCAGTATTGTAACACTCTTAGGTTAGTCAGCTAAGGGATAATAGGGAGCGCTTTGAGGTTATGGTGAAAGTGGAAATATCTTCAGATAGACACTGGAGAGAAGATTTCTGAGGAAATGCTTTGTGAACAGTGCATTTCACTCACAGATTCATACTCTTCTTCTAGCAGAGGATTGGGGAATCCTGTTTGAAGAAAAAGCTACCAGGAGACATTCGGGAGTATTGGACAGCTATGGTGAAAAAGGAAATATCCTCAGACAAAAACTGGAAAGAAGTTTTCTGTGAAACTGCTTTGTGATAGATATGTCTATTCATCTCACATAGATAAAACTTTCTATTACGCAGTTTTGAAACTGCGTCATGGACGGATTCGCGAAGGGACATTCAGGCCTGTGGGGAAATAGGAGATACCTTCAGATAAAAAGTGGAGAGAAGCTTTCTGAAAATCTGCTTTTGATGTGCACATTCCCCTCAGGGAGTTATACCTCTTTTCTCATAAGGCAGGGTTTAAACATTGTTCCTGTACAACTGAGCAAGTGATACTTTGCAGTGCATAGAAGACTATGGTGAAAGGAGTAATATCCTGTAATAAAACCAGGAAAGAAACGTTCCAAGAAACAGATTTCTGACTTGTGCCTTCATTTCAGAGACTTAAGGCTTACAATACGTTGCCCAGTTTGGAAACTCTGTCTTTGAGATATCTGTGAAGGTATATTAAGTGTCGCCTGGAGGCTTGTGGTGAGAGAGGAAACGTCTTCCGATGAAAACTGAAGACAAGCTTTCAGAGCAACTGCTTTGTGATGTGTGTATTCATCTCATAGAGTTAAATCATTCTTTGGATTCAGCAGTTTGAAATCACTGTTTTTGTGTAACCTGAGAAAGGACATTTGGGAACGCTCTTAAGAATATGTTGAAGGCTGGGTGCGGTGGCTCAAGCCTGTAATCCCAGCACTTTGGGAGGCCAAGACGGGCGGATCACGAGGTCAGGAGATCGAGACCATCCTGGCTAACACGGTGAAACCCCGTCTCTACTAAAAATAGAAAAACTAGCCAGGCGAGGTGGCGGGCGCCTGTAGTCCCAGCTACTCGGGAGGCTGAGGCAGGAGAATGGTGTAAACCCGGGAGGCGGAGCTTGCAGTGAGCTGAGATCTGGCCACTGCACTCCAGTCTGGGCGACAGAGCGAGACTCCACCTCAAAAAAAAAAAAAAAAAAGAATATGTTGGAAAAGAAATACCCTCCGATAAAAACAGAAGGAAACACTCTGTGAAACTGTTCTAGGTCACGTGAGGTGCGCTCACACAGATGAGCTTCTGTTTTCATTGAGCAGTATTCTAACACGCTTTTAGGTTACTCATCTAAGGGATACTCGGGAGCACTTTGAGGCTTATGGTGAAAACAGAAATATCTTCAGGTAGATACTGGAGAGAAGATTTCGAGGAGATGCTTTGTGACGTGTGCATTCTATTCACAGGGTTTTACTTTTCTTCTCATAGAGGATTGGGAAATCCTGTTTGAAGAAAAAGCTACCAGGAGACATTCGGGAGTATTGGACAGCTATGGTGAAAAAGGAAATATCCTCAGACAAAAACTGGAAATAAGTTTTCTGTGAAACTGCTTTGTGATAGATATGTCTATTCATCTCACATAGATAAAACTTTCTATTATGCAGTTTTGAAACTGCATTCTGGACGGATTCGCGAAGGGACATTCAGGCCTGTGGGGAAATAGGAGATACCTTCAGATAAAAAGTGGAGAGAAGCTTTCTGAAAATCTGCTTTGTGATGTGTGCATTCCACTCAGAGAGTTATACCTCTTTTCTCATAAGGCAGTGTTTGAACACTGTTCCTGTAAAACTGAAAAAGTGATACTTTGCAGTGCATAGAAGACTATGGTGAAAGGAGTAATATCCTGTAATAAAACCAGGAAAGAAACGTTCCAAGAAACAGATTTCTGACTTGTGCCTTCATTTCAGAGAGTTAAGGCTTACAATACGTTGCCCAGTTTGGAAACTCTGTCTTTGAGGAATCTGTGAAGGTATATTAAGTGTCGCCTGGAGGCTTGTGGTGAGAGAGGAAACGTCTTCCGATGAAAACTGAAGACAAGCTTTCAGAGCAACTGCTTTGTGATGTGTGTATTCATCTCATAGAGTTAAATCATTCTTTGGATTCAGCAGTTTGAAATCACTGTTTTTGTGTAACCTGAGAAAGGACATTTGGGAACGCTCTTAAGAATATGTTGAAGGCTGGGTGCGGTGGCTCAAGCCTGTAATCCCAGCACTTTGGGAGGCCAAGACGGGCGGATCACGAGGTCAGGAGATCGAGACCATCCTGGCTAACACGGTGAAACCCCGTCTCTACTAAAAATAGAAAAACTAGCCAGGCGAGGTGGCGGGCGCCTGTAGTCCCAGCTACTCGGGAGGCTGAGGCAGGAGAATGGTGTAAACCCGGGAGGCGGAGCTTGCAGTGAGCTGAGATCTGGCCACTGCACTCCAGTCTGGGCGACAGAGCGAGACTCCACCTCAAAAAAAAAAAAAAAAAGAATATGTTGGAAAAGAAATACCCTCCGATAAAAAACAGAAGGAAACACTCTGTGAAACTGTTCTAGGTCACGTGAGGTGCGCTCACACAGATGAGCTTCTGTTTTCATTGAGCAGTATTCTAACACGCTTTTAGGTTACTCATCTAAGGGATACTCGGGAGCACTTTGAGGCTTATGGTGAAAACAGAAATATCTTCAGGTAGATACTGGAGAGAAGATTTCCGAGGAGATGCTTTGTGACGTGTGCATTCTATTCACAGGGTTTTACTTTTCTTCTCATAGAGGATTGGGAAATCCTGTTTGAAGAAGTGTCTACCAGGAGACATTCAAGAGTATATGCACGGCTATGGTGACAAAGGTATTATCCTCAGACAAAAACTGGAAAGAAGCTTTCTGTGAAATTGCTTTGGCATAGATATGTCTACTCATCTCACATAGATAAAACTTTTTTCTGTTACGCAGTTTTCAAACTGTGTCATGGACGGATTCGTGAAGGGACATTCAGGAGCACATTCAGGCCTGTGGTTTAATAGGAAATATCTTCAGATAAAAGTTGGAGATAAGTTTTCAGAGAAATTGCATTGTGTTGTCTGCATTGCAGTCAGGGAGTTATACCTCTTTTCTCATAAGGCAGTGTTTGGACACTGTTCCTCTATACTGAAGAAGTGATATTTTGCACCACATTGTAGACTATGGTGAAAAGTGGAATATCCTGAAATAAAACCCAGAAAGAAGCATTACACGAAACTGCTCTCTGATCTGTGCATTCATTTCAGATAGTGGAAGCTTACACTACGTTGCCCAGTTTAGAAACTATATCTTTGAGGGATCTGTGAGGAGATATTAAGTGATTCCCCTGCACTTATGGTGAGAAATGAAACGTCTTCTGAAGAAAACTGGAGAGAAGCTTTCAGAGCAACTGCTTTGTGATGTGTATATTCATCTCATAGAATTAAATCATTATTTGGATTGAGCAGTTAGATATCATTATGTATATGGAACCTGAGAAAGGACGTTTGGGAATGCTCTTAAGACTATGCTGAAAAAGAAATACCCTCCAATAAAAAAGAACAGGAAACACTCTGTGAAACTGCTCTAGGTCACCTGAAGTCCACTCACACAGTTAAGCTTATGTTTTCATTGAGCAGTATTGTAACACTCTTAGGTTAGTCAGCTAAGGGATAATACAGAGCGCTTTGAGGGTTATGGTGAAAGTGGAAATATCTTCAGATAGATACTGGAGATAAGATTTCTGAGGAAATGCTTTGTGAACAGTGCATTTCACACACTGATTCACACTCTTCTTCTCATAGAGGATTGGGGAATCCTGTTTGGAGAAAAAGCTACCAGGAGACATTCGGGAGTATTGGACAGCTATAGTGACAAAGGAAATATCCTCAGACAAAAACTGGAAAGCAGTTTTCTGTGAAACTGCTTTGTGATGGATATATCTATTCGTGTCACATAGATAAAACTTTCTTTCTATCACGCAGTTTTGACACTGTTTCATGGAGGGATTTGCGAAGGGACATTCGGGTGCCATTCAGGCCTGTGGAGAAATAGGAAATATTTTCAGATCAAACGAGGAGAGAAGGTTTCTGAGAACCTGTTTGTGATGTGCGCGTATGACTCAGGGAGTTATACCATTTTTCTCATAAGGTAGTTTTGAACACTGTTGCTGTAAAACTGAAAAAGTGATATTTTGCTGTGCATAAAGGCCTATGGCGAAAAGTGAAATACCCTGAAACAAAACACAGAAAGAAGCGTTCCAAGAAACTACTCTCTGACATGTACATTCATTTCAGACAGTTACAGATTACACTGCATCGCCCAGTTTGGTAACTGCCTTTGAGGAATCTGTGAAGGGATATTAATGGTGCCTGGAGGCTTGTGGTGAGAGAGGAAACGTCTTCTGATGAAAACTGGAGAGAAGATTTTGGAGCACCTGCTTTGTCATGTGTTTATTCATTTTATAGAGTTAAATCATTCTTTGGATTGAGCAGTTTTAAATCTCTGTTTCTGTGAAATCTGAGAAATGACATTTGGGAACGCTCTTAAGAATATGCTGAAAAAGAAATACCCTCAGATGAAAGCCAGAAGGAAACATTCTGTGAATCTGCTCTAGGTTACCTGCAGTCCACTAGCACAGTTAAGCTCCTGTTTTCATTGAGCAGTATTCTAACACTCTTTTAGGTTAGTCAGCTAAGTGATACTTGGGAGCGATTTGAGGCTTGCAATGAATACGGAAATATCTTCAGATAGATACTGGAGAGAAGATTTCCGAGGAGCGGCTTTGTGACATTTGCATTCCAGTGACAGAGTTATAATTTTCTTCTCATAGAGGATTGGGGAATCCCGTCTGGAGAAAAGGGTACCAGGGGACATTCGTGAGTATATGGATGGCTATGGTGAAAAAGGAAATATCCTCATAAAAAAACTGAAAAGTTTTCTGTGAAACTTCTTTGTGATAGATATGTCTATTCATGTCACATAGATAAAACTTTCTTTCTATTACGCAGTTTTCTAACTGCATCATGGACGGATTCACGAATGGGCATTCTGGTCTCTGGAGAAATAGGCGATACCTTCAGATAAAAAGTGGAGAGAAGCTTTCTGAAAATCTCCTTTGTGATGTGTCCATTCCATTCAGGGAGTTATACCGCTTTTCTCATAAGGCAGTGTTTCAACACTGTTCCTGTAAAACTGAAAAAATGATATTTTGCAGCACGTTGAGGACTATGGCGAAAAGTGAAATATCCTGAAATAAAACCGAGAAAGAAGCATTCCAATAAATTGCTCTCTATCGTGTGCATTATTTTCAGAGAGTTAAAGCTTACACTGCGTTGCTCAGTTTGGAAACTCTAAGGAATATGTGAAGGGATATTAAGTGTGGCCCAGAGGCTTGTGGTAAGAAAAGAAATGTCTTCCAATGAATCTGGAGAGAAACTTTCGGAGCAACTACTTTGTGATGTGTGTATTTATCTCAGGGAGTCAAATGATTCCTTGGATTGAGCAGTTTGAAATCACAATTTCTGTGGAACCTGAGAAAGGACATTTGGAAATGCTCGAAGAATATGCTGAAAAAGATATACCCTCTGATATAAATCAGAAGGAAACTTTCTATGAAACTACGTCACGTGAAGTGCACTTGCACAGTTAAGCTCCTGTTTTCACTGAGCAGTATTCTTACAATGTTGTAGGTTAGTCAGCTAAGTGATACTCTGGAGCGCTTTGAGGCCTACGCTGACAACTGAAATGTCTTCATATAGATACTGGAGAGAAGATTTCCAGGAGTTGCTTTGTGATGAGTGCATTAGATTCAAAGAATTATACTTTTATTCTCATAGAGGATTGAGGAATCCCGTTTGGAGAAAGAGCTACCAGAGGACATTCGGGATTATATGGACGGCTATGGTGGAAAAGGAAATATCCTCAGACAATAACTGGAAAGAAAATTTTTGTGAAACTGCTTTGTGATAGATTTATCTATTCAATTCACAGAGATAAAACTTTATTTATATTACGCAGTTTTGAAACTACCTCATGGATGGATTCATGAAGGGAAATTCGGAACACTTTCAGGCCTGTGGTTAAATAGGAGATATCTTCAGATAAAAACTGGAGAGAAGCTTTCTGAGAAACTGCTTTGTGATGTCTGAATTGCACTGAGGGAGTTATACCTCTTTTCTCAGAAGGCAGTGTTTGAACACTGTGCCTGTAAAATTGCAAAAGTGATATTTTCCAGCACTTTGAAGACTATAGTGAAAAGTGAAATATCCTGAAATAAAACCCAGAAAGAGACGTTCCAAGAAGCTGCTCTCTGACGTGTGCATTCATTTCAGAGAGTTAAAGCTTACACTGCGTTGCCCAGTTTGGAAAGTCTGTCTTTAAATCTGGGAAGGGATATTTAGTGTCCCTGGGAGGCTTGTGATGAGAATCTTCCAATGAAAACTGGAGAGAAGCTTTTGAAGCATCTGCTTTGTGTAGTGTGTATTCATCTCACAGAGTTAAATCATTCTTTGGATTGAGCAGTTTGAAATCACTGTTTCTGTGGAACCTCAAAAGGACATTTGGGAAAGCGCTTAAGAATAGGCTGAAAAAGTAGTACCCTCTGATAAAAAACAGAAGGAAACTTTCTGTGAAACTGCTCTAGGTCACGTGAATTCAATTTTCACAGTTAAGCTTCTGTTTTCATTGAGCAGTATTCTAACACTGTTTTTAGTGTGTCAGCTAAGGGATACTCGGGAGCACTTTGAGGCTTATGGTAAAAACGGGAATATCTTTAGATAGATACTGGAGAGCAGATTCCCCAGAAGCTGCTTTGTGACATGTGCATTTGCCTCACAGAGTTATACTTTTCCTCTCTTAGAGGATTGGGGAATCCCGTTTCAAGAAAAAGGTACCAGGGGACATTCTGGAATATATGGATGAATATGATGAAAAAGAAAATATCCTCAGACAAAAACTGGAAGGAAGCTTTCTGTGACACTGCTTTTTGATAGATATATCTATTCATCTCACATAGATATAAGATTCTTTCTATAATGCAGTTTTGAAACTGCATCATGGATGGATTTGCGAAGGGACATTGGGGAGCACATTCAGGCGTATGGTGAAAAAGGAGATATCTTCAGATAAAAACTGGAGAGCAGCTTTCTGAGAAACTGCTTTGTGATGTGTGAATTCCACTCAGGGACTTATACCTCTTTTCTCACAAGGTAGTGTTTGAACACTGTTCCTGTAAAACTGAGATAATTTATTTTGCAGAAGTCTATGGTGAAAAGTGTAATGTCCTGAAATAAAACTCAGAAAGAAGTGTTCCAAGAAACTGCTCTCTGACGTGTGCATTCAATTCAGAGAGTTAAAGCTTCCATTGCGTTGCCCATTTTGGAAACTGTGTCTTTGAGGAATATGCGAAGGGATATTAAGTGGCGCCCGGAGGCTTGTGGTGAGAAAAGAAACGTCTTTCGATGAGAACTGGAGAGGAGCTTTTGAAGCATCTGCTTTGTGTAGTGTGTATTCATCTCATAGAGTTAAATCATTCTTTGGATTGAGCAGTTTGAAATCACTGTTTCTGTGGAACCTGAGAAAGGACATTTGGGAAAGCGCTTAAGAATAGGCTGAAAAGTAGTACCCTCTGATAAAAACAGAAGGAAACTTTCTGTGAAACTGCTCTAGGTCACGTGAAGTCCACTCACAGTTAAGCTTCTGTTTTCATTGAGCAGTATTCTAACACTGTTTTAGGTTAGTCAGCTAAGGGATACTGGGAGCACTTTGAGGCTTATGGTGAAAATGGAAATATCTTCAGATAGATACTGCAGAGAAGATTTCTGAGGAGCTGCTTTGTGAAGTGTGCATTTCACTCCCAGAGTTATACTTTTCCTCTCTTAGAGGATTGGGGAATCCGTTTGGAGAAAAAGCTACCAGGGACATTCTGGAATATATGGATGAATATGATGAAAAGAAAATATCCTCAGACAAAAACTGGAAAGAAGCTTTCTGTGAAACTGCTTTTGATAGATATGTCTATTCATCTCACATAGATAAAACTTTCTTTCTATTATGCAGTTTTGAAACTGCGTCATGGACGGATTCGCGAAGTGACATTCGGGAGCACATTCAGGGTGGTGGGGAAATAGGAGATATCTTCAGATAAAAACTGGAGGGAAGCTTTCTGAGAAACTGCTTTGTGATACGTGCATTCCACTAAGGGAGTTATACCTACGTTCTCACAAGGCAGTGTTTGAACACTGTTCCTGTAAAAGTGAAAAGGGGATATTTTGCAGCGCACTGAAGACTATGACGAAAATTGAAATATACAGAAATAAAACTCAGAAAAAAGCGTTCCAACAAACTGCTCCCTGACGTGTGCATTCATTTCAGAGGGTTAAAGCTTACACTGCATTACCCAGTTTGGAAACTGTCTTTGAGGAATATCTGAAGTGATATTAAGTGGTGCACGGACGCTTGTGGTGGGAAAGGAAATGTCTCCCGATGAAAATTGGAGAGAAGCTTTTGGTGCAACTGCTTTGTGATGTGTGTATTCGTCTCATAGAAGTAAATCATTCTTTGGATTGAGTGTTTGAAATCACTGTTTCTGTGGAATGTGAGGAAGGACATTTGGGAACGTTCTTAAGAATATGCTGAATACGAAATACCCTCCGATAAAAATCAGAAGGAAACTTTCTGTGAAACTGCTCTAGGTCACGTGAAGTCCACTCACACAGTTAAGCTTCTGTTTTCATTGAGCAGTATTCTAACACTGTTTTAGGTTAGTCAGCTAAGGGACACTCAGGAGCGCTTTGAGGCTTATGGTGAAAATGGAAATATCTTCAGATAGATACTGGAGAGAAGATTTCTGAGGAGCTGCTTTGTGAAGTGTGCATTCCACTCACAGAGTTATACTTTTCTTCTCATAGAGGATTGGGGAATTCCGTTTGGAGAAAAAGCTACCAGGGGACATTCGGGAGTATATGGAAGGCTATGGTGAAAAGGAAATATCCTCAGACAAAAACTGGAAAGAAGTTTTCTGTGAAACTGCTTTGTGATAGATATGTCTATTCATCTCACATAGATAAAACTTTCTTTCTATTATGCAGTTTTGAAACTGCGTCATGGACGGATTTGCAAAGGGACATTTGGGTGCACATTCAGGCCTGTGGGGAAATAGGAAATATCTTCAGATAAAAACTGGAGAGAAGCTTTCTGAAAAACTGCTTTGTGATGTTTGCATTCCACTCAGGGACTTATACCTCTTTTCTCATAAGGCAGTGTTTGAACACTGTTCCTGTAAAACTGAAAAAGTGATATTTTGCAGCGCATTGAAGACTATGGTGAAAAGTGAAATATCCTGAAATAAAACACAGAAAGAAGTGTTCCAAGAAACTACTCTTGGACGTGTACATTCATTTCAGAGTTAAAGCTTACACTACGTTGCCCAGTTTGGAAACTCTATCTTTGAAGAATCTGTGAAGTTATATTAAGTGTCGCCTGGAGGCTTGTGGTGAGAAAGGAAACGTCTTCTGATGAAAACTGGAGAGAAGCTTTGGAGCAACTGCTTTGTGATGTGTATTCATCTCAGAGTTAAATCATTCTTTGATTGAGCAGTTTAAAATCACTGTTTCTGTGGAACCTGAGAAAGGACATTTGGGAATGCTCTTAAGAATATGCTGAAAAGAAATACCCTCCGATAAAAACCAGAAGGAAACTTTCTGTGAAACTGCTCTAGGTAACCTGAAGACCACTCACACAGTTAAGCTTCTGTTTTCATTGAGCAGTATTCTAACACTGTTTTAGGTTAGTCAGCTAAGGGATACTCAGGAGCAATTTGAGGCTTGCGATGAATAAGGAAATATCTTCAGATAGATACTGGAGAGAAGATTTCTGAGGATTGCTTTGTGACATGTGCATTCCACTCACAGAGTTATACTTTTCTTCTCATAGAGGATTGGGGAATCCCGTTTGGAGAAAAAGCTACCAGGGACATTCAGGAGTATATGGATGGCTATGGTGAAAAGGAAATATCCTCAGACAAAAACTGGAAAGAAGCTTTCTGTGAAACTGCTTTGTGATAGATATATCTATTCATCTCACATAGATAAAATTTTCTTTCTATTATGCAGGTTTGAAACTGCATCATGGACGGATTTGCGAGGGACATTCAGGAGCACATTCAGGCCTGTGGGGAAATAGGAGATATCTTCAGATAAAAACTGGAGAGAAGCTTTCTGAGAAACTGCTTTGTGATGTGTGCATTCCACTCAGGGAGTTATACCTCTTTTCTCATAAGGCAGTGTTTGAACACTGTTCCTGTAAAACTGAAAAAGTGATATTTTGCAGTGCATTGAAGACTATGGCGAAAAGTGAAATATCCTGAAATAAAACCAGAAAGAAGCATTCAAGAAACTGCTCTCTGACGTGTGCATTCATTTCAGAGAGTTAAAGCTTACACTATGTTGCCCAGTTTGGAAACTCTGTCTTTGAGGAATCTGTGAAGGGATATTAAGTGGTTCCCTGGGCTTGTGGTGAGAAAGGAAATGTCTTCCAATGAAAACTGGAGAGAAGCTTTCAGAGAAACTGCTTTGTGATGTGTGTATTCATCTCATAGAGTTAAATCATTCTTTGGATTGAGCAGTTTGAAATCACTGTTTCTGTGGAACCTGAGAAAGGACATTTGGGAATGCTCTTAAGAATATGCTGAAAAAGGAATACCCTTCGATAAAAACCAGAAGGAAACTTTCCGTGAAACTGCTCTAGGTCTCGTGAATTCCATTTGCACAGAAAAGCTTCTGTTTTCATTGAGCAGTTTCTAATGCAGTTTTAGGTTAGTCAGCTGAGGGACACTCGGGAGTGTTTTGAGGCTTATTGTGAAAACGGAAATATCTTCAGATAGATACTGAGGAGAAGATTTTCGAGGAGCTGCTTCATGTTGCGTGCATTCCACTAACAGAGTTTTACTTTTCTTCTCATAGTGGATTGGGGAATCCCATTTGGAGAAAAAGCTACCAGGGACATTCGGGAGTATATGGATGGCTATGGTGAAAAGGAAATATCCTCAGACAAAACTGGAAAGAAGCTTTCTGAGAAACTGCTTTGTGATGTGCATTCCACTCAGGAGTTATACCTCTTTTCTCATAAGGCAGTGTTTGAACACTGTTCCTGTAAAACTGAAAAAGTGATATTTTGCAGTGCATTGAAGACTATGGCGAAAAGTGAAATATCCTGAAATAAAACCCAGAAAGAAGCATTCAAGAAACTGCTCTCTGACGTGTGCATTCATTTCAGAGAGTTAAAGCTTACACTATGTTGCCCAGTTTGGAAACTCTGTCTTTGAGGAATCTGTGAAGGGATATTAAGTGGTTCCCTGGGCTTGTGGTGAGAAAGGAAATGTCTTCCAATGAAAACTGGAGAAGCTTTCTGAGAAACTGCTTTGTGATGTGTATTCATCTCATAGAGTTAAATCATTCTTTGGATTGAGCAGTTTGAAATCACTGTTTCTGTGGAACATGAGAAAGGGCATTTGGAATGCTTTTAAGAATATGCTGAAAAGAAATACCCTCCAATAAAAACCAGAAGGAAACTTTCTGTGAAACTGCTCTAGGTCACGTGAAGTCCACTTGCACAGTTAAGCTTCTGTTTTCATTGAGCAGTATTCTAACACTGTTTTAGGTTAGTCAGCTAAGGGATACTCGGGAACGCTTTGAGGCTTACAGTGAAAGCGGAAATATCTCCAGATAGATACTGGAGATTAGATTTCCGAGGAGCTGCTTTGTGACATGTGCATTCCACTCACAGAGTTATACTTTTCTTCTCATAGAGGATTGGGGAATCCCGTTTGGAGAAAAAGCTACCAGGGGACATTCGGGAGTATATGGATGGCTATGGTGAAAAGGAAATATCCTCAGACAAAACTGGAAAGAAGCTTTCTGTGAAACTGCTTTGTGATAGATATTTCTATTCATCTCACATAGATAAAACCTTCTTTCTATTATGCAGTTTTGAAACTGCATCATGGACGGATTCACGAGGGTCATTCTGGGGCACAATCACGCCTGTGAGGAAATAGGAAATATCTTCAGATAAAAACTGGAGAAGCTTTCTGAGAAACTGCTTTGTGATGTGTGCATTCCACTCAGGAGTTATACCTCTTTTCTCATAAGGCAGTGTTTGAACACTGTTCCTGTAAAACTGAAAAAGTGATATTTTGCAGTGCATTGAAGACTATGGCGAAAAGTGAAATATCCTGAAATAAAACCCAGAAAGAAGCATTCCAAGAAACTGCTCTCTGACGTGTGCATTCATTTCAGAGAGTTAAAGCTTACACTATGTTGCCCAGTTTGGAAACTCTGTCTTTGAGGAATCTGTGAAGGGATATTAAGTGGTGCCCAGAGGCTTGTGGTGAGAAAGGAAACGTCTTCCGATGAAAACTATAGAGAAGCTTTCTGAGAAACTGCTTTGTGATGTATGCATTCCACACAGGGAGTGATACCTCTTTTCTCATAAGGCAGTGTTTGAACACTGTTCCTGTAAAACTGAAAAAGTGATATGTTGCAGTGCTTTGAAGACTATGGCGAAAAGTGAAATATCCTGAAATAAAACCCAGAAAGAAGCATTCAAGAAACTGCTCTCTGACGTGTGCATTCATTTCAGAGTTAAAGCTTACACTATGTTGCCCAGTTTGGAAACTCTGTCTTTGAGGAATCTGTGAAGGGATATTAAGTGGTTCCCTGGGCTTGTGGTGAGAAAGGAAATGTCTTCCAATGAAAACTGGAGAAGCTTTCTGAGAAACTGCTTTGTGATGTGTGTATTCATCTCAGAGTTAAATCATTCTTTGGATTGAGCAGTTTGAAATCACTGTTTCTGTGGAACCTGAGAAAGGACATTTGGGAATGCTCTTAAGAATATGCTGAAAAGAAATACCCTCCAATAAAAACCAGAAGGAAACTTTCTGTGAAACTGCTCTAGGTCACGTGAAGTCCACTTGCACAGTTAAGCTTCTGTTTTCATTGAGCAGTATTCTAACACTGATTTAGGTTAGTCAGCTGAGGAATACTCGGGAACGCTTTGAGGCTTACAGTGAAAGTGGAAATATCTCCATATAGATACTGGAGATTAGATTTCCGAGGAGCTGCTTTGTGACGTGTGCATTCCAGTGACAGAGTTATAATTTTCTTCTCATAGAGGATTGGGGAATCCCGTTTGGAGAGAAACTGACCAGGGGACATTCGGGAGTACATGGACGGCTATGTTGTAAAGGAAATATCTTCAGAAAAAAACTGGAAAGAAGCTTTCTGTGAAACTGCTTTGTGATAGATATATCTATTCATCTCACATAGATAAAACTTTCTTTCTATTATGCAGTTTTGAAACTGCATCATGGACGGATTAGCGAAATGACGTTCAAGAGCACTTTCAGGATTGTGGGGACATAAGAATATCTTCAGATAAAACTGGAGAAGCTTTCTGAGAAACTGCTTTGTGATGTGTGCATTCCACTCAGGAGTTATACCTCTTTTCTCATAAGGCAGTGTTTGAACACTGTTCCTGTAAAACTGAAAAGTGATATTTTGCAGTGCATTGAAGACTATGGCCAAAAGTGAAATATCCTGAAATAAAACCCAGAAAGAAGCATTCCAAGAAACTGCTCTCTGACGTGTGCATTCATTTCAGAGAGTTAAAGCTTACACTATGTTGCCCAGTTTGGAAACTCTGTCTTTGAGGAATCTGTGAAGGGATATTAAGTGGTCCCCAGGGCTTGTGGTGAGAAAGGAAACGTCTTCTGATGAAAACTGGAGAGAAGCTTTGGAACAACTGCTTTGTGATGTGTATTCATCTCATAGAGTTAAATCATTCTTTGATTGAGCAGTTTGAAATCACTGTTTCTGTGGAACCTGAGAAAGGACATTTGGGAACGCTCTTAAGAATATGCTGAAAAAGAAATACCCTCCAATAAAAACCAGAAGGAAATTTTCTGTGAAACTGCTCTAGGTCACATGAATTCCACTCACAGTTAAGCTTCTGTTTTCATTGAGCAGTATTCTAACACTGTTTTAGGTTGGTCAGCTAAGGGATACTAGGGAGCACTTTGAGGCTTACAGTGATAGTGGAAAATCTTCAGATACACACTTGAGAGAAGATTTCCGAGGAGCTGCTTAGTGACATGTGCATTCCACTCAGAGTGTTATACTTTACTTCTCCTAGAGGATTGGGGAATCCCATTTGGAGAAAAAGCTACCAGGGGACATTCGGGTGTATATGGACTGCTATGGTGAAAAAGGAAATATTCTCAGACAAAAACAGGAAAGAAACTTATGGTGAAACTACTTTGTGAAAAATATATCTATTCATCTAACATAGATAAAACTTTCTTTCTATTACACAGTTTTGAAACTGTATCATGGACAGATTAGCGAAATGACGTTCAAGAGCACTTTCAGGATTGTGGGGACATAAGAATATCTTCAGATATAAACTGGAGAAGCTTTCTGAGAAACTGCTTTGTGATATGTGCATTCCACTCAGAAAGTTATTCCTCTTTTCTCATAAGGCAGTGTTTGAACACTGTTCCTGTAAAACTGAAAAGTGATATTTTGCAGTGCATTGAAGACTATGGCAAAAGTGAAATATCCTGAAATAAAACCCAGAAAGAAGCATTCAAGAAACTGCTCTCTGACGTGTGCATTCATTTCAGAGTTAAAGCTTACACTATGTTGCCCAGTTTGGAAACTCTGTCTTTGAGGAATCTGTGAAGGATATTAAGTGGTCCAGAGGCTTGTGGTGAGAAAGGAAACGTCTTCCAATGAAAACTGGAGAAGCTTTGGAACAACTGCTTTGTGATGTGTATTCATCTCATAGAGTTAAATCATTCTTTGGATTGAGCAGTTTGAAATCACTGTTTCTGTGGAACCTGAGAAAGGACATTTGGGAACACTCTTAAGAATATGCTGAAAAAGAAATACCCTCCAATAAAAATCAGAAGGAAACTTTCTGTGAAACTGCTCTAGGTCACGTGAACTGCACTTGCACAGTTAAGTTTCTGTTTTCATTACGTAGTATTATAACACTGTGTTACGTTAGACAGCTAAGGCATAGTTGGGAACGCTTTGAGGCTTATGGTGAAAACGGAAATATCTTCAGATAGATACTGGAGAGAAGATTTCCGAGGAGCTGCTTTGTGACATGTGCATTCCACTCACAGAGTTATACTTTTCTTCTCATAGAGGATTGGGGAATCCCATTTGGAGAAAAGCTACCTGGGACATATTTGGGATTATATGGACGGCTATGTGAAAAGGAAATATCCTCAGACAAAAACTGGAAAGAAACTTTCTGTGAAACTGCTTTGTGATAGATATGTCTATTCATCTCACATAGATAAAACTTTCTTTCTATTACACAGTTTTGAAACTGCATCATGGACGGATTCGTGAAGGGACATTCAGAGCACATTCAGGCCTGTGGGGAAATAGGAGATATCTTCAGATAAAACTGGAGAGAAGCTTTCTGAGAAACTGCTTTGTGATTTGTGCATTCCACTTAGGGAGTTATACCTCTTTTCTCATAAGGCAGTGTTTGAACACTGTTCCTGTAAAACTGAAAATGTGATATTTTGCAGCGCATTGAAGACTATGGTGAAAAGTGAAATATCCTGAATAAAACCCAGAAAGAAGCATTCAAGAAACTGCTCTCTGACGTGTGCATTCATTTCAGAGAGTTAAAGCTTACACTACGTTGCCCAGTTTGGAAACTCTGTCTTTGAGGAATCTGTGAAGGGATATTAAGTGGTCCAGAGGCTTGTGGTGAGAAAGGAAACGTCTTCCGATGAAAACTGGAGAGAAGCTTTTGGAGCAACTGCTTTGTGATGTGTGTATTCATCTCATAGAGTTAAATCATTTTTTTGATTGGACAGTTTGAAATCACTGTTACTGTGGAAGCTGAGAAAGTACATTTGGGACTGCTCTTAAGAATTTGCTGAAAAGAAATACCTCCAATAAAACCAGAAGGAAACTTTCTGTGAAACTGCTCTAGGTCATGTGAAGTCCACTTGCACAGTTAAGCTTCTGTTTTCATTGAGCAGTATTCTAACACTGTTTTAGGTTAGTCAGCTAAGGATACTTGGGAGCGCTTTGAGGCTTATGGTGAAAAGGAAATATCTTCAGATAAAACTGGAGAGAAGATTTCTGAGGAGCTGCTTTGTGACGTGTGCATTCCACTCACAGAGTTATACTTTTCTTCTCATAGAGGATTGGGAATCCATTTGGAGAAAAGCTACCAGGGACATTTGGGAGCACATTCAGGCCTGTGGGGAAATAGGAGATATCTTCAGATAAAACTGGAGAGAAGCTTTCTGAGAAACTGCTTTGTGATAGATATGTCTATTCATCTCACATAGATAAAATTTTCTTCTATTACGCAGTTTTGAAACTGCATCATGGACGGATTCGTGAAGGGACATTCAGAGCACATTCAGGCCTGTGGGGAAATAGGAGATATCTTCAGATAAAACTGGAGAGAAGCTTTCTGAGAAACTGCTTTGTGATATGTGCATTCCACTCAGAGTTATACCTCTTTTCTCATAAGGCAGTGTTTGAACACTGTTCCTGTAAAACTGAAAAGTGATATTTTGCAGCGCATTGAAGACTATGGGGAAAAGTGAAATATCCTGAAATAAAACCCAGAAAGAAGCATTCCAAGAAACTGCTCTCTGACGTGCATTCATTTCAGAGAGTTAAAGCTTACACTGTGTTGCCCAGTTTGGAAACTCTGTCTTTGAGGAATCTGTGAAGGATATTAAGTGGTCCAGAGGCTTGTGGTGAGAAAGGAAACGTCTTCTGATGAAAACTGGAGAAGCTTTCTGAGAAACTGCTTTGTGATGTGCATTCCACTCACAGTTAAGCTTCTGTTTTCATTGAGCAGTATTCTAACACTGTTTTAGGTTAGTCAGCTAAGGATACTTGGGAGCGCTTTGAGGCTTATGGTGAAAAGGAAATATCTTCAGATAAAACTGGAGAGAAGATTTCTGAGGAGCTGCTTTGTGACATGTGCATTCCACTCAGAGTTATACTTTTCTTCTCATAGAGGATTGGGAATCCCATTTGGAGAAAAGCTACCAGGGACATTTGGGAGCACATGAATGGCTATGGTGAAAAGGAAATATCCTCAGACAAAAACTGGAAAGAATTTCTGTGAAACTGCTTTTGATAGAAATGTCTATTCAACTCACATACATAAAACTTCTTTCTATTACGCAGTTTTGAAACTGCATCATGGACGGATTCGTGAAGGGACATTCAGAGCACATTCAGGCCTGTGGGGAAATAGGAGATATCTTCAGATAAAACTGGAAAAAAGCTTTCTGAGAAACTGCTTTGTGATGTCTACATTCACTCAGGAGTTATACCTCTCTTCTCATAAGGCAGTGTTTGACACTGTTCCTGTAAAACTGAAAAGTGATATTTTGCAGCATTGAAGACTATGGCAAAAGTGAAATATCCTGAAATAAAACCCAGAAAGAAGCATTCCAAGAAACTGCTCTCTGACGTGTGCATTCATTTCAGAGTTAAAGCTTACACTGTGTTGCCCAGTTTGGAAACTCTGTCTTTGAGGAATCTGTGAAGGGATATTAAGAGGTGATGAGGCTTGTGGTGAGAAAGGAAACGTCTTCCGATGAAAACTGGAGAAGCTTTCTGAGAAACTGCTTTGTGATGTGTATTCATCTCATAGAGTTAAATCATTCTTTGGATTGAGCAGTTTGAATCACTGTTTCTGTGGAACCTGAGAAAGGACATTTGGAATGCTCTTAAGAATATGCTGAAAAGAAATATCCTCTGATAAAACCAGAAGGAAACTTTCTGAAACTGCTCTAGGTCACGTGAAGTCCACTCACACAGTTAAACTTCTTTTTCATTGAGCAGTATTCTAACACTGTTTTGGGTTAGTCAGCTAAGGGATACTCAGGAGTGCTTTGAGGCTTACAGTGAAAGGAAATATCTTCAGATAGATACTGGAGAAGATTTCAAGGAGCTGCTTTGTGATGTGCATTCCACTCACAGAGTTTTACTTTTCTTCTCATAGAGGATTGGGAATCCTGTTTGGAGAAAAGCTACCAGGGACATTCGAGTATATGGACGGCTATGTGAAAAGGAAATATCCTCAGACAAAAACTGGAAAGAAGCTTTCTGTGAAACTGCTTTGTGATAGATATGTCTATTCATCTCACATAGATAAACTTTTTTCTATCATGTAGTTTGAAACTGCATCATGGACGGATTCGTGAAGGGACATTCAGAGCACATTCAGGCCTGTGGGGAAATAGGAGATATCTTCAGATAAAACTGGAGAGAAGCTTTCAGAGCAACTGCTTTGTGATGTGCATTCCACTCAGGAGTTATACCTCTTTTCTCATAAGGCAGTGTTTGAACACTGTTCCTGTAAAACTGAAAAGTGATATTTTGCAGCACATTGAAGACTATGGCAAAAGTGAAATATCCTGAAATAAAACCAGAAAGAAGCGTTCAGAAACTGCTCTCTGACGTGTGCATTCATTTCAGAGGTTAAAGCTTACACTACGTTGCCCAGTTTGGAAACTCTCTTTGAGGAATCTGTGAAGGGATATTAAGAGGTGGAGGCTTGTGGTGAGAAAGGAAATGTCTTCTGATGAAAACTGGAGAGAAGATTTTGGAGCAACTGCTTTGTGATGTGTGTATTCATCTCATAGAGTTAAATCATTCTTTGGATTGAGCAGTTTGAAATCACTGTTTCTGTGGAACCTGAGAAAGGACATTTGGGAACGCTCTTAAGAATATGCTGAAAAAGAAATACCCTCTGATAAAAACCAGAAGGAAACTTTCTGTGAAACTGCTCTAGGTCATGTGAAGTCCACTTGCACAGTTAAGCTTCTGTTTTCATTGAGCAGTATTCTAACACTGTTTTAGGTTAGTCAGCTAAGGGATACTCAGGAGCGCTTTGAGGCTTATGGTGAAAAGGAAATATCTTCAGATAGATACTGGAGAAGATTTCAAGGAGCTGCTTTGTGACGTGTGCATTCCACTCACAGAGTTATACTTTTCTTCTCATAGAGGATTGGGAATCCTGTTTGGAGAAAAAGCTACCAGGGACATTCGAGTATATGGACGGCTATGATGAAAAGGAAATATCCTCAGACAAAAACTGGAAAGAAGCTTTCTGAAACTGCTTTGTGATAGATATGTCTATTCATCTCACATAGATAAAACTTCTTTCTATTACAGTTTTGAAACTGCATGATGGACGGATTCATGAAGGACATTCAGAGCACATTCAGGCCTGTGGGGAAATAGGAGATATCTTCAGATAAAACTGGAGAAGCTTTCTGAGAAACTGCTTTGTGATGTGTGCATTCCACTCAGAGTTATACCTCTTTTCTCATAAGGCAGTGTTTGAACACTGTTCCTGTAAAACTGAAAAGTGATATTTTGCAGCACATTGAAGACTATGGCAAAAGTGAAATATCCTGAAATAAAACCAGAAAGAAGCGTTCAGAAACTGCTCTCTGACGTGTGCATTCATTTCAGAGGTTAAAGCTTACACTACGTTGCCCAGTTTGGAAACTCTCTTTGAGGAATCTGTGAAGGGATATTAAGAGGTTCCTGGGTTTCTGGTGAGAAAGGAAATGTCTTCTGATGAAAACTGGAGAGAAGATTTTGGAGCAACTGCTTTGTGATGTGTGTATTCATCTCATAGAGTTAAATCATTCTTTGGATTGAGCAGTTTGAAATCACTGTTTCTGTGGAACCTGAGAAAGGACATTTGGGAACGCTCTTAAGAATATGCTGAAAAGAAATACCTCTGATAAAACCAGAAGGAAACTTTCTGTGAAACTGCTCTAGGTCATGTGAAGTCCACTTGCACAGTTAAGCTTCTGTTTTCATTGAGCAGTATTCTAACACTTTTAGGTTAGTCAGCTAAGGATACTGGAGCACTTTGAGGCTTACAGTGAAACAGAAATATCTTCAGATAAAACTGGAGAGAAGATTTCGAGGAGCTGCTTTGTGATGTGCATTCCACTCACAGAGTTATACTTTTCTTCTCATAGAGGATTGGGAATCCTATTTGGAGAAAAAGCTACCAGGGACATTCGAGTATATGGACGGCTATGATGAAAAGGAAATATCCTCAGACAAAAACTGGAAAGAAGCTTTCTGTGAAACTGCTTTGTGATAGATATGTCTATTCATCTCACATAGATAAAACTTCTTTCTATTACGCAGTTTTGAAACTGCATGATGGACGGATTCATGAAGGACATTCAGAGCACATTCAGGCCTGTGGGGAAATAGGAGATATCTTCAGATAAAACTGGAGAGAAGATTTTGGAGCAACTGCTTTGTGATGTGTGCATTCCACTCAGGAGTTATACCTCTTTTCTCATAAGGCAGTGTTTGAACACTGTTCCTGTAAAACTGAAAAGTGATATTTTGCAGCACATTGAAGACTATGGCAAAAGTGAAATATCCTGAAATAAAACCAGAAAGAAGCATTCCAAGAAACTGCTCTCTGACGTGTGCATTCATTTCAGAGTTAAAGCTTACACTACGTTGCCCAGTTTGGAAACTCTCTTTGAGGAATCTGTGAAGGGATATTAAGAGGTTCCTGGGTTTCTGGTGAGAAAGGAAATGTCTTCTGATGAAAACTGGAGAAGCTTTCTGAGAAACTGCTTTGTGATGTGTGTATTCATCTCATAGAGTTAAATCATCTTTGGATTGAGCAGTTTGAATCACTGTTTCTGTGGAACCTGAGAAAGGACATTTGGGAACGCTCTTAAGAATATGCTGAAAAGAAATACCTCTGATAAAACCAGAAGGAAACTTTCTGTGAAACTGCTCTAGGTCATGTGAAGTCCACTTGCACAGTTAAGCTTCTGTTTTCATTGAGCAGTATTCTAACACTTTTAGTTAGTCAGCTAAGGATACTGGAGCACTTTGAGGCTTACAGTGAAACAGAAATATCTTCAGATAGATACTGGAGAGAAGATTTCTGAGGAGCTGCTTTGTGATGTGCATTCCACTCACAGAGTTATACTTTTCTTCTCATAGAGGATTGGGAATCCTGTTTGGAGAAAAAGCTACCAGGGACATTTGGGAGTATATGGACGGCTATGATGAAAAGGAAATATCCTCAGACAAAAACTGAAAGAAGCTTTCTGTGAAACTGCTTTGTGATAGATATGTCTATTCATCTCATACAGATAAAACTTCTTTCTATTACGCAGTTTTGAAACTGCATCATGGACGGATTCGTGAAGGGACATTTTGGCCTGTGGGGAAATAGGAGATATCTTCAGATAAAACTGAGAGAAGCTTTCTGAGAAACTGCTTTGTGATGTGCATTCCACTCAGGAGTTATACCTCTTTTCTCATAAGGCAGTGTTTGAACACTGTTCCTGTAAAACTGAAAAGTGATATTTTGCAGCATTGAAGACTATGGCAAAAGTGAAATATCCTGAAATAAAACCAGAAAGAAGCGTTCAGAAACTGCTCTCTGTTGTGTGCATTCATTTCAGAGACTTAAACTTTCTCTACATTGCCCAGTTTGGAAACTCTGTCTTTGAGGAATCTGTGAAGGGATATTAAGTGGCATCAGGCTTGTGGTGAGAAAGGAAACGTCTTCTGATGAAAACTGGAGAAGCTTTCAGAGCAACTGCTTTGTGATGTGTGTATTCATCTCAGAGTTAAATCATTCTTTGATTGAGCAGTTTGAAATCACTGTTTCTGTGGAACCTGAGAAAGGACATTTGGGAACATTCTTAAGAATATGCTGAAAAGAAATACCCTCCATAAAACCAGAAGGAAACTTTCTGTGAAACTGCTCTAGGTCACGTGAAGTCCACTCACAGTTAAACTTCTGTTTTCATTGAGCAGTATTCTAACACTGTTTTAGGTTAGTCAGCTAAGGGATACTCATGAGCACTTTGAGGCTTACAGTGAAAACGGAAATATCTTCAAATAAATACTAGAGAAAAAATTTTCAAGGAGCTTCTATGTGATGTGTGCATTCCACTCACAGGGTTATGCTTTTCTTCTCATGGAGGACTGGAGAATCCTCCTTGGAGAAAATGCTACCAGGGATATTTTGGGAGTATATGGAGGGCTATGCTTAAAAAGGAAATATCCTCATACAAAAACTGGAGAGAAGTTTTCTGTAAAAACTGCTTCGTGATAGATATGTCTATTCATCTTTCATAGATAAAACTTCCTTTCTATTACGCAATTTTTAAACTACGTCATGGACGGATTCGTGAAGGAACATTTGGGAGCACATTCACGCCTTTTGGGAAATAGGAAATATCTTCAGATAAAAACTAGAGAGAAGCTTTCTGAGAAACTTTTGTGATGTGTGCATTCCACACAGAGAGTTATACATCTTTTCTCATAAGGCAGTGTTTGAACACTGTTCCTGTAAAACTGAAAAGTGATATTTTGCAGTGCATTGAAGACTATGGTGAAAAGGAAATATCCTGAAATAAAACCCAGAAAGAAGTGTTCCAAGAAACTGCTCTGACGTGTGCATTCATTTCAGAGTTAAAGCTTACACTACGTTGCCCAGTTTGGAAACTCTGTCTTTGAGGAATCTGTGAAGGATATTAAGTGGCACCTGGAGGCTTGTGGTGAGAAAGGAAATGTCTTCCGATGAAAACTGGAGAAGCTTTCAGAGCAACTGCTTTGTGATGTGTGTATTCATCATAGAGTTAAATCATCTTTGGATTGAGCAGTTTGAAATCACTGTTTCTGTGGAACCTGAGAAAGGACATTTGGGAACACTCTTAAGAATATGCTGAAAAGAAATACCTCTGATAAAACCAGAAGGAAAGTTTCTGTGAAACTGCTCTAGGTCACTGAATTCCACTTGCACAGTTAAGCTTCTGTTTTCATTGAGCAGTATTCTAACACTGTTTTAGGTTAGTCAGCTAAGGGATACTCAGGAGCGCTTTGAGGCTTATGGTGAAAACGGAAATATCTTCAGATAGATACTGGAGAGAAGATTTTGGAGCAACTGCTTTGTGATGTGTATTCATCTCAGAGTTAAATCATTCTTTGGATTGAGCAGTTTGAAATCACTGTTTCTGTGGAACCTGAGAAAGGACATTTGGGAACATTCTTAAGAATATGCTGAAAAGAAATACCCTCCATAAAACCAGAAGGAAACTTTCTGTGAAACTGCTTTGTGATGTGTGCATTCCACTCAGGAGTTATACCTCTTTTCTCATAAGGCAGTGTTTGAACACTGTTCCTGTAAAACTGAAAGAAGCTTTCTGTGAAACTGCTTTGTGATAGATATGTCTATTCATCTCACATAGATAAAACTTTCTTTCTATTACGCAGTTTTGAAACTGCATCATGGATGGGTTCACGAAGGACATTTGGGAGCACATTCAGGCCTGTGGGGAAATAGGAAATATCTTCAGATAAAACTGCAGAGAAGCTTTCTGAGAAACTTCTTTGTGATGTGTGCATTCCACACAGGGATTGATACCTCTTTTCTCATAAGACAGTGTTTTAATACTGTTCCTTAAATCAGAAAAAGTGGTATTTTGCAGTGCATTGAAGACTGCAGCGAAAAGTGAAATATCCTGAAATGAAACCCAGAAAGAAGCATTGCAAGAAACTGTTCTCTGATGAGTGCATTCATTTCAGAGAGTTAAACCTTACACTACATTGCCTAGTTTGGAAACTCTGTCTTTTAGCAATCTGTGAAGGGATATAATGTGGCGCGGATGCTTGTGGTGAGAAAGGAAACTTCTTCTGATGAAAACTGGAGAAAAGCTTTCGGAGCAACTGTTTTGTGATGTGTATATTCATCTCATAGAGTTAAATCATTATTTGGATTGAGCAATTTGAAATCAGTGTTTCTGTGGAAGCTGAGAAAGGACATTTGGGAACGCTCTTAAGAATATGCTGAAAAGAAATATCCTGAATAAAACCAGAAGGAAACTTTCTGTGAAACTGCTCTAGGTCACCTGAAGTCCACTCACACAGTTAAGCTTCTGTTTTCATTGAGCAGTATTCTAACACTCTTAGGTTAGTCAGCTAAGGGATACTCAGGAGCGCTTTGAGGTTATGGTGAAAGTGGAAATATCTTCAGATAGACACTGGAGAGAAGATTTCTGAGGAAATGCTTTGTGAACAGTGCATTCACTCACAGAGTTATACTTTTCTTCTCATAGAGGATTGGGGAATCCTGTTTGAAGAAAAAGCTACCAGGAGACATTCGGGAGTATTGGACAGCTATGGTGAAAAGGAAATATCCTCAGACAAAAACTGGAAAGAAGCTTTCTGTGAAACTGCTTTGTGATAGATATGTCTATTCATCTCACATAGATAAAACTTTCTATTACGCAGTTTTGAAACTGCATCATGGATGGGTTCGTGAAGGGACATTCAGGCCTGTGAAATAGGAGATATCTTCAGATAAAAAGTGGAGAAGCTTTCTGAGAAACTGCTTTTGATGTGCATTCCACTCAGGAGTTATACCTCTTTTCTCATAAGGCAGTGTTTGAAACTGTTCCTGTAAAACTGAAAAGTGATATTTTGCAGTGCATTGAAGACTATGGTGAAAAGGAAATATCCTGAATAAAACCAGAAAGAAACGTTCCAAGAAACTGCTCTCTGACGTGTGCATTCATTTCAGAGACTTAAAGCTTACACTACGTTGCCCAGTTTGGAAACTCTGTCTTTGAGAATCTGTGAAGGATATTAAGTGTCGCCTGGAGGCTTGTGGTGAGAAAGGAAACGTCTTCCGATGAAAACTGAAGACAAGCTTTCAGAGCAACTGCTTTGTGATGTGTATTCATCTCATAGAGTTAAATCATTCTTTGGATTGAGCAGTTTGAAATCACTGTTTTGTGTAACCTGAGAAAGGACATTTGGGAACGCTCTTAAGAATATGTTGAAGGCTGGGTGCGGTGGCTCAAGCCTGTAATCCCAGCACTTTGGGAGGCCAAGACGGGCGGATCACGAGGTCAGGAGATCGAGACCATCCTGGCTAACACGGTGAAACCCGTCTCTACTAAAAATAGAAAAACTAGCCAGGCGAGGTGGCGGGCGCCTGTAGTCCCAGCTACTCGGGAGGCTGAGGCAGGAGAATGGTGTAAACCCGGGAGGCGGAGCTTGCAGTGAGCTGAGATCTGGCCACTGCACTCCAGTCTGGGCGACAGAGCGAGACTCCACCTCAAAAAAAAAAAAAGAATATGTTGGAAAAGAAATACCCTCCGATAAAAACAGAAGGAAACACTCTGTGAAACTGTTCTAGGTCACGTGAAGTCCACTCACACAGTTAAGCTTCTGTTTTCATTGAGCAGTATTCTAACACTGTTTTAGGTTAGTCAGCTAAGGGATACTGGGAGCACTTTGAGGCTTATGGTGAAAACAGAAATATCTTCAGATAAAACTGGAGAAGCTTTCTGAGAAACTGCTTTGTGATGTGTGCATTCCACTCACAGAGTTATACTTTTCTTCTCATAGAGGATTGAATCCTGTTTGAAGAAGTGTCTACCAGGAGACATTCGGGAGTATTGGACAGCTATGGTGAAAAGGAAATATCCTCAGACAAAAACTGGAAAGAAGCTTTCTGTGAAACTGCTTTGTGATAGATATGTCTACTCATCTCACATAGATAAAACTTTTTCTGTTACGCAGTTTTCAAACTGTGTCATGGACGGATTCGTGAAGGGACATTCAGGAGCACATTCAGGCCTGTGGAATAGGAAATATCTTCAGATAAAACTGGAGAGAAGCTTTCTGAGAAACTGCTTTGTGATGTGTGCATTCCACTCAGGAGTTATACCTCTTTTCTCATAAGGCAGTGTTTGAACACTGTTCCTCTATACTGAAGAAGTGATATTTTGCACCACATTGTAGACTATGGTGAAAAGAAATATCCTGAAATAAAACCAGAAAGAAGCATTACACGAAACTGCTCTCTGACGTGCATTCATTTCAGATAGTGGAAGCTTACACTACGTTGCCCAGTTTGGAAACTCTGTCTTTGAGGAATCTGTGAAGGATATTAAGTGTCGCCTGGAGGCTTGTGGTGAGAAAGGAAACGTCTTCTGAAGAAAACTGGAGAAGCTTTCAGAGCAACTGCTTTGTGATGTGTATATTCATCTCATAGAATTAAATCATTCTTTGGATTGAGCAGTTTGAAATCACTGTTTTGTGTAACCTGAGAAAGGACATTTGGGAATGCTCTTAAGAATATGCTGAAAAGAAATACCCTCCAATAAAAAGAACAGGAAACACTCTGTGAAACTGCTCTAGGTCACCTGAAGTCCACTCACACAGTTAAGCTTCTGTTTTCATTGAGCAGTATTCTAACACTCTTAGGTTAGTCAGCTAAGGGATAATACAGAGCGCTTTGAGGCTTATGGTGAAAAGGAAATATCTTCAGATAGATACTGGAGAAGATTTCTGAGGAAATGCTTTGTGACAGTGCATTCACTCACAGAGTTATACTTTTCTTCTCATAGAGGATTGAATCCTGTTTGGAGAAAAAGCTACCAGGAGACATTCGGGAGTATTGGACAGCTATGGTGAAAAGGAAATATCCTCAGACAAAAACTGGAAAGAAGTTTTCTGTGAAACTGCTTTGTGATGGATATATCTATTCGTGTCACATAGATAAAACTTTCTTTCTATTACGCAGTTTTGAAACTGCGTCATGGACGGATTCGTGAAGGGACATTCAGGAGCCATTCAGGCCTGTGGGGAAATAGGAGATATCTTCAGATAAAACTGGAGAGAAGCTTTCTGAGAAACTGCTTTGTGATGTGCATTCCACTCAGGAGTTATACCTCTTTTCTCATAAGGCAGTGTTTGAACACTGTTCTGTAAAACTGAAAAGTGATATTTTGCAGTGCATTGAAGACTATGGCGAAAAGTGAAATATCCTGAAATAAAACCAGAAAGAAGCATTCCAAGAAACTGCTCTCTGACGTGTGCATTCATTTCAGAGTTAAAGCTTACACTACGTTGCCCAGTTTGGAAACTGTCTTTGAGGAATCTGTGAAGGGATATTAATGGTGCCTGGAGGCTTGTGGTGAGAGGAAACGTCTTCTGATGAAAACTGGAGAGAAGATTTTGGAGCACCTGCTTTGTCATGTGTTTATTCATTTTATAGAGTTAAATCATTCTTTGGATTGAGCAGTTTTAAATCTCTGTTTCTGTGAAATCTGAGAAATGACATTTGGGAACGCTCTTAAGAATATGCTGAAAAGAAATACCCTCAGATGAAAGCCAGAAGGAAACATTCTGTGAATCTGCTCTAGGTTACCTGCAGTCCACTAGCACAGTTAAGCTCCTGTTTTCATTGAGCAGTATTCTAACACTGTTTTAGGTTAGTCAGCTAAGTGATACTTGGGAGCGATTTGAGGCTTGCAATGAATACGGAAATATCTTCAGATAGATACTGGAGAAGATTTCTGAGGAGCTGCTTTGTGACATTTGCATTCCAGTGACAGAGTTATAATTTTCTTCTCATAGAGGATTGGGGAATCCTGTTTGGAGAAAAAGCTACCAGGGACATTCGTGAGTATATGGATGGCTATGGTGAAAAGGAAATATCCTCATAAAAAACTGAAAAGTTTTCTGTGAAACTTCTTTGTGATAGATATGTCTATTCATGTCACATAGATAAAACTTTCTTTCTATTACGCAGTTTTCTAACTGCATCATGGACGGATTCACGAATGGGCATTCTGGTCTCTGGAGAAATAGGCGATACCTTCAGATAAAACTGGAGAGAAGCTTTCTGAGAAACTGCTTTGTGATGTGTCCATTCCATTCAGGAGTTATACCTTTTCTCATAAGGCAGTGTTTGAACACTGTTCCTGTAAAACTGAAAAGTGATATTTTGCAGCATTGAAGACTATGGCGAAAAGTGAAATATCCTGAAATAAAACCAGAAAGAAGCATTCCAAGAAACTGCTCTCTGACATGTACATTCATTTCAGAGTTAAAGCTTACACTGCGTTGCTCAGTTTGGAAACTCTAAGGAATATGTGAAGGGATATTAAGTGTGGCCCAGAGGCTTGTGGTAAGAAAAGAAATGTCTTCCAATGAATCTGGAGAGAAACTTTCGAGCAACTACTTTGTGATGTGTATATTCATCTCATAGAGTTAAATCATTCTTTGGATTGAGCAGTTTGAAATCACTGTTTCTGTGGAACCTGAGAAAGGACATTTGGGAATGCTCTTAAGAATATGCTGAAAAGAAATACCCTCAGATAAAACCAGAAGGAAACTTTCTGTGAAACTGCTCTAGGTCATGAAGTCCACTCACAGTTAAGCTCTGTTTTCATTGAGCAGTATTCTAACACTGTTTTAGGTTAGTCAGCTAAGGATACTTGGGAGCGATTTGAGGCTTGCAATGAATACGGAAATATCTTCAGATAGATACTGGAGAGAAGATTTCCAGGAGTTGCTTTGTGATGAGTGCATTAGATTCAAAGAATTATACTTTTATTCTCATAGAGGATTGAGGAATCCCGTTTGGAGAAAAAGCTACCAGGAGACATTCGGGAGTATTGGACAGCTATAGTGACAAAGGAAATATCCTCAGACAAAAACTGGAAAGAAGCTTTCTGTGAAACTGCTTTGTGATAGATTTATCTATTCAATTCACAGAGATAAAACTTTATTTATATTACGCAGTTTTGAAACTACCTCATGGATGGATTCATGAAGGAAATTCGGAACACTTTCAGGCCTGTGGAAATAGGAGATATCTTCAGATAAAACTGGAGAAGCTTTCTGAGAAACTGCTTTGTGATGTGTATTCCATTCAGGAGTTATACCTCTTTTCTCAGAAGGCAGTGTTTGAACACTGTTCTGTAAAACTGAAAAGTGATATTTTCCAGCACTTTGAAGACTATAGTGAAAAGTGAAATATCCTGAAATAAAACCAGAAAGAAGCATTCCAAGAAACTGCTCTCTGACGTGTGCATTCATTTCAGAGTTAAAGCTTACACTACGTTGCCCAGTTTGGAAAGTCTGTCTTTAAATCTGGGAAGGGATATTTAGTGTCCCTGGGAGGCTTGTGATGAGAATCTTCCAATGAAAACTGGAGAAGCTTTTGAAGCATCTGCTTTGTGTAGTGTGTATTCATCTCACAGAGTTAAATCATTCTTTGGATTGAGCAGTTTGAAATCACTGTTTCTGTGGAACCTGAGAAAGGACATTTGGGAAAGCGCTTAAGAATAGGCTGAAAAGTAGTACCCTCTGATAAAAACAGAAGGAAACTTTCTGTGAAACTGCTCTAGGTCACGTGAATTCAATTTTCACAGTTAAGCTTCTGTTTTCATTGAGCAGTATTCTAACACTGTTTTAGGTTAGTCAGCTAAGTGATACTCTGGAGCGCTTTGAGGCCTACGCTGACAACTGAAATGTCTTCAGATAGATACTGGAGAGCAGATTCCCCAGAAGCTGCTTTGTGACATGTGCATTCCACTCACAGAGTTATACTTTTCTTCTCATAGAGGATTGGGGAATCCCGTTTGGAGAAAAAGCTACCAGAGGACATTCGGGATTATATGGAAGGCTATGGTGAAAAGGAAATATCCTCAGACAAAACTGGAAAGAAGCTTTCTGTGAAACTGCTTTGTGATAGATATGTCTATTCATCTCACATAGATAAAACTTTCTTTCTATTACGCAGTTTTGAAACTGCATCATGGATGGATTCATGAAGGAAATTCGGAACACTTTCAGGCCTGTGGTTAAATAGGAGATATCTTCAGATAAAACTGGAGAAGCTTTCTGAGAAACTGCTTTGTGATGTGTGAATTCCACTCAGGGACTTATACCTCTTTTCTCACAAGGTAGTGTTTGAACACTGTTCCTGTAAAACTGAGATAATTTATTTTGCAGAAGTCTATGGTGAAAAGTGTAATGTCCTGAAATAAAACTCAGAAAGAAGCGTTCCAAGAAACTGCTCTCTGACGTGTGCATTCAATTCAGAGAGTTAAAGCTTCCATTGCGTTGCCCATTTTGGAAACTGTGTCTTTGAGGAATATGCGAAGGGATATTAAGTGGCGCCCGGAGGCTTGTGGTGAGAAAAGAAACGTCTTTCGATGAGAACTGGAGAGGAGCTTTCAGAGTAACTGCTTTGTGATGTGTGTATTCATCTCATAGAGTTAAATCATTCTTTGAATTGAGCAGTGTGAAATCATAGTTTCTATGGAAACTGAGAAAGGCAATTGGGAACGCTCTTACAAATATGCTGAAAAAGAAATACCCTCCGATAAAAACCAGAAGGAAACTTTCTCTGAAACTGCTCTAGGTCACATGAAGTCCTCTCACACAGCTAAGCTTCTGTTTTTATTGAGCAGTATTCTAACACCATTTTTGGTTAGTCAGCTAAGGGACACTCAGGAGCGCTTTGAGGCTTATGGTGAAAATGGAAATATCTTCAGATAGATACTGCAGAGAAGATTTCTGAGGAGCTGCTTTGTGAAGTGTGCATTTCACTCCCAGAGTTATACTTTATTTCTCATAGAAGATTGGGGAATCCCGTTTGGAGAAAAAGCTACCAGGTGACATGCAGGAGTATATGGATGGCTATGGTGAAAAAGGAAATACCCTCAGACAAAAACCAGAAAGAAGTTTTCTGTGAAACTTCTTTGTGATAGATACGTCCATTCGTCTCACATAGGTAGGTTTTTTCTATTATGCAGTTTTGATACTGCGTCATGGACGGATTTGCGAGGGGACATTCTGGTGCACATTCAGGCCTGTGGGGAAATAGGAAACATCTTCAGATGAAAACAGGAGAGAAGCTTTCTGAGTAACTGTTTGTGATGTGCACATATGACTCAGGGAGTTACACCTCTTTTCTCATAAGGTAGTTTTGAACACTGTTGCTGTAAAACTGAAAAAGTGATATTTTCAAGCGTATTGAAGACGATGGCGAAAAGTAAAATATCCTGAAATAAAACACAGAAAGAAGTGTTCCAAGAAACTACTCTTGGACGTGTACATTCATTTCAGAGACTTAACGCTTACACAACGTTGCCCAGTTTGGAAACTCTGTCTTTGAGGAATTTTTGAAGGGATATAAAATGGCGCCTGGAAGCTTGTGGTGAGAAAGGAAATGCCTTCCGATGAAAACTGGAGAGAAGCTTTCGGAGCACCTACTTTGTGATGTGTGTATTCATCTCACAGAGTTAAATCACTCTTTGGATTGAGCAGTTTAAAATCACTGTTTCTGTGCAACCTGAGAAAAGACATTTGGAAACGCTCTTATGAATATGCTGAAAAAGAAATACCCTCCAATAAAAACCAGAAGGGAACATTCTGTGAAACTGCTCTAGGTAACCTGAAGACCACTCACACAGTTAAGCTCCTATTTTCATTGAGCAGTATTCTAACACTCTTTTAGTTTAGTGAGCTAAGGGATACTCAGGAGCGATTTGAGGCTTGCGATGAATACGGAAATATCTTCAGACAGATAGTGGAGAGAAGATTTCTGAGGAGCAGCTTTGTGACGTGTGCATTCCAGTGACAGAGTTATAATTTTCTTCTCATAGTGGATTGGGGAATCCCGTTTGGAGAAAAAGCTACCAGGGGACATTCGGGAGTATATGGATGGCTTTGGTGAAAAAGGAAATATCCTCATACAAAAACTGTAAAGAAGTTTTCTGTGAAACTGCTTTTTGATAGATATGTCTATTCGTCTCACATAGATAAAACTTTCTTTCTATTATGCAGTTTTGAAACTGCATCATGTACGTATTCGCGAAGGGGCATTCAGGCCTGTGGGGAAATAGGAGATACTTTCAGATAAAAACTGGAGGGAAGCTTTCTGAAAATCTGCTTTGTGATGTGTGCATTCCACTCAGGGAGTTATACCTCTTTTCTCATAAGGCAATGTTTGAACACTGTTCCTGAAAGACTGAAAAAGTGATAGTTTGTAGCGCATTGAAGACTATGGCAAAAAGAGTCATATCCTGTAATAAAACCCAGAAAGAAGCTTTCCATGCAAGGGATTTCTGACGTGTGCATTCATTTCAGACAGTTAAGGCTTACACTTCGTGGCCCAGTTTGGAAACTCTATCTTTGAAGAATCTGTGAAGTTATATTAAGTGTCGCCTGGAGGCTTGTGGTGAGAACGGAAATGTCTTCTGATGAAAACTGGAGACAAGCCTTCAGAGGAACTGTTTTGTAATGTGTGTATTCACCTCATAGAGTTGAACTCACTGTTTCTGTGGAACATGAGAAAGGGCATTTCGGAATGCTTTTAAGAATATGCTGAAAATGAAAATCCTTCCAATAAAAACCAGAAGGAAACTTTCTGTTAAGCTGCTCTACGTCACGTGAAATTCACTTGTACAGTTAAGCTTCTGTTTTCATTGAGCAGTATTCTAACACTGATTTAGGTTAGTCAGCTGAGGAATACTCGGGAACGCTTTGAGGCTTACAGTGAAAGCGTAAATATCTCCAGATAGATTCTGGAGATTAGATTTCCGAGGAGCTGCTTTGTGACGTGTGCATTCCAGTGACAGAGTTATAATTTTCTTCTCATAGAGGATTGGGGAATCCCGTTTGGAGAGAAACTGACCAGGGGACATTCGGGAGTACATGGACGGCTATGTTGTAAAGGAAATATCTTCAGAAAAAAACTGGAAAGAAGCTTTCTGTGAAACAGCTATTGTATAGATTTGTCTCTTCATCTAACATGGATAAAACTTTCTGTTACACAGTTTTCAAACTGCATCATGGACGGATTCACGCAGGGTCATTCTGGGGCACAATCACGCCTGTGAGGAAATAGGAAATATCTTCAGATAAAAACTGGAGAGAAGCTTTCTGAGAAATTGCTTTGTGATGTGTGCATTCCACTCAGGGAGTTATACCTCTTTTCTCACAAGTCAGTGTTTGAACACTGTTGCTGTAAAACTGAAAAAGTGATATTTTGCAGTGCTTTGAAGACTATGGTGAAAGGTGAAATATCCTGAAATAAAATCTGGAAAGAAGCATTCCAAGAAACTCCTCTCAGACATGTGCATTCATTTTAGAGAGTTAAAGCTTACACTACGTTGCCCAGTTTGGAAGCTCTATCTTTGAGGAATCTGTGAAGGGATATTAAGTGGTTCCCCTGGGCTTGTGGTGAGAAAGGAAACTTATTCCATTGAAAACTGGAGGTAAGCTTTTGGAGCAACTGTTTTGTGATGTGTGTAATCATCTCATAGAATTAAATCATTCTTTGGATTGAGCAGTTTGATATGACTGTTTCTGGGGAACCAGAGTAAGGTCATTTTGGAACGCTCTTAAGAATATGTTGAAAAAGTAATACCCTCCAATAAAAGAGATAAGGAAACACTCTGTGAAAATCTTCTAAGTCAAGTGAAGTCCACTCGCACAGTTAAGCTTCTGTTTTCATTGATCAGTGTTCTAACACTCTTTTAGGTTGGTCAGCTAAGGGATACTAGGGAGCACTTTGAGGCTTACAGTGATAGTGGAAAATCTTCAGATACACACTTGAGAGAAGATTTCCGAGGAGCTGCTTAGTGACATGTGCATTCCACTCAGAGTGTTATACTTTACTTCTCCTAGAGGATTGGGGAATCCCATTTGGAGAAAAAGCTACCAGGGGACATTCGGGTGTATATGGACTGCTATGGTGAAAAAGGAAATATTCTCAGACAAAAACAGGAAAGAAACCTATGGTGAAACTACTTTGTGAAAAATATATCTATTCATCTCACAGAGTTAAATCATTCTTTGGATTGAGCAGTTTGAAATCACTGTTTCTGTGAACCTGAGAAAGGACATTTGGAACGCTCTTAAGAATATGCTGAAAAGAAATACCCTCAATAAAACCAGAAGGAAACTTTCTGTGAAACTGCTCTAGGTCACGTGAAGTCCACTCACACAGTTAAGCTTCTGTTTTCATTGAGCAGTATTCTAACACTCTTTTAGGTTGGTCAGCTAAGGGATACTCAGGAGCTTTGAGGCTTACAGTGAAAGCGTAAATATCTCCAGATAGATTCTGGAGAAGATTTCTGAGGAGCTGCTTTGTGACGTGTGCATTCCACTGACAGAGTTATAATTTTCTTCTCATAGAGGATTGGGGAATCCGTTTGGAGAAAAAGCTACCAGGGACATTCGGGTGTATATGGACTGCTATGGTGAAAAGGAAATATCCTCAGACAAAAACTGGAAAGAAGTTTTCTGTGAAACTGCTTTGTGATAGATATGTCTATTCATCTCACATAGATAAAACTTTCTTTCTATTATGCAGTTTTGAAACTGCATCATGGACGGATTCACGCAGGGTCATTCTGGGGCACAATCACGCCTGTGAGGAAATAGGAAATATCTTCAGATAAAACTGGAGAAGCTTTCTGAAACTGCTTTGTGATAGATATGTCTATTCATCTCACATAGATAAAACTTTCTTTCTATTACACAGTTTTGAAACTGTATCATGGACAGATTAGCGAAATGACGTTCAAGAGCACTTTCAGGATTGTGGGGACATAAGAATATCTTCAGATAAAACTGGAGAGAAGCTTCCTGAGAAACTGCTTTGTGAAAAATATATCTATTCATCTAACATAGATAAAACTTTCTTTCTATTACACAGTTTTGAAACTGTATCATGGACAGATTAGCGAAATGACGTTCAAGAGCACTTTCAGGATTGTGGGGACATAAGAATATCTTCAGATATAAACTGGAGAGAAGCTTCCTGAGAAACTGCTTTGCGTTGTGTGCATTCCACTCAGAAAGTTATTCCTCTTTTCTCATAAGGCAGTGTTTGAACACTGTTCCTGTAAAACTGAAAATGTGAGAAATGGTGATATTTTGCAGGGCAATGAAGACTATGGTGAAAAGCAAAATATTCTGAAATAAAATCCAGAAAGAAGCGTTCCAAGAATCTGCTTTCTGACGTGTGCATTCATTTCAGAGAGTTAAAGGTTACACTGGTTTGTAGTTCTCCTTGAAGAGGTCCTTTACATCCCTTGTAAGTTGGATTCCTAGGTATTTTATTCTCTTTGAAGCAATTGTGAATGGAAGTTCATTCCTGATTTGGCTCTCTGCTTGTCTGTTACTGGTGTATAAGAATGCTTGTGATTTTTGCACATTAATTTTGTATCCTGAGACTTTGCTGAAGTTGCTTATCAGCATAAGGAGATTTTGGGCTGAGATGATGGGATTTTCTAAATATACAATCATGTCATCTGCAAACAGGGACAATTTGACTTCTTCTTTTCCTAACTGAATACCCTTGATTTCTTTCTCTTGCCTGATTGCCCTAGCCAGAGCTTCCAACACTATGTTGAATAGGAGTGGTGAGAGAGGGCATCCCTGTCTTCTGCCAGTTTTCAAAGGGAATTTTTCCAGTTTTTGCCCATTCAGTATGATATTAGCTGTGGGTTTGTCATAAATAGCTCTTATTATTTTGAGGTACGTTCCATCAATACCGAATTTATTGAGCGTTTTTAGCATGAAGGGCTGTTGAATTTTGTCAAAGGCCTTTTCTACATCTATTGAGATAATCATGTGGTTCTTGTCTTTGGTTCTGTTTATATGCTGGATTACGTTTATTGATTTGCGAATGTTGAACCAGCCTTGCATCCCAGGGATGAAGCTCACTTGATCATGGTGGATAAGCTTTTTGATGTATTGCTGAATCCGGTTTGCCAGTATTTTATTGAGGATTTTTGCATCGATGTTCATCAGGGATATTGGTCTAAAATTCTCTTTTTTTGTTGTGTCTCTGCCAGGCTTTGGTGTCAGGATGATATTGGCCTCATAAAATGAGTTAGGGAGGATTGCCTCTTTTTCTATTGATTGGAATAGTTTCAGAAGGAATGGTACCAGCTCCTCCTTGTACCTCTGGTAGAATTCAGTTGTGAATCCATCTGGTCCTGGACTTTTTTTGGTGGGTAGGCTATTAATTTTTGCCTCAATTTCAGAGCCTGCTATTGGTCTATTCAGGGATTCAACTTCTTCCTGGTTTAGTCTTGGGAGAGTGTAAGTGTCCAGGAAATTATTCATTTCTTCTAAATTTTCTAGTTGATTTGCGTAGAGGTGTTTATAGTATTCTCTGATGGTAGTTTGTATTTCTGTGGGGTCGGTGGTGATATCCCCTTTATCATTTTTTATTGCATCTATTTGATTCCTCTCTCTTTTCTTCTTTATTACTCTTGCTAGCGGTCTGTTAATTTTGTTGATCTTTTCAAAAAAGCAACTCCTGGATTCATTGATTTTTTGGAGGGTTTTTTGTGACTCTATCTCCTTCAGTTCTGCTCTGATCTTAGTTATTTCTTGCCTTCTGCTAGGTTTTGAGTGTGTTTGCTCTTGCCTCTCTAGTTCTTTTAATTGTGATGTTAGAGTGTCAATTTTAGATCTTTCCTGCTTTCTCTTGTGGGCATTTAGTGCTATAAATTTCCCTCTACACACTGCTTTAAATGTGTCCCAGTGATTCTGGTATGTTGTATCTTTGTTCTCATTGGTTTCAAAGAACATCTTTATTTCTGCTCTCATTTCGTTATGTACCCAGTAGTCATTCAGGAGCAGGTTGCTCAGTTTCCACATAATTGAGCAGTTTTGATTGAATTTCTTAGTCCTGAGTTCTAGTTTGATTGCACTGTGGTCTAAGAGACAGTTTGTTATAATTTCTGTTCTTTTACATTTGCTGAGGAGTGCTTTACTTCCAATTATGTGGTCAATTTTGGAGTAAGTGTGATGTGGTGCTGAGAAGAATGTATATTCTGTTGATTTGGGTTGGAGAGTTCTATAGATGTCTATTAGGTCCACTTGGTGCAGAGATGAGTTCAATTCCTGGATATCCTTGTTAACTTTCTGTCTCGTTGATCTCTCTAATGTTGACAGTGGAGTGTTGAAGTCTCCCTTGTTATTGTATGGGAGTCTAAGTCTCTTTGTAAGTCTCAAGGAAATTATTCATTTCTTCTAAATTTTCTAGTTGATTTGCGTAGAGGTGTTTATAGTATTCTCTGATGGTAGTTTGTATTTCTGTGGGGTCGGTGGTGATATCCCTTTATCATTTTTATTGCATCTATTTGATTCCTCTCTCTTTTCTTCTTTATTACTCTTGCTAGCGGTCTGTTAATTTTGTTGATCTTTTCAAAAAGCAACTCCTGGATTCATTGATTTTTGGAGGGTTTTTGTGACTCTATCTCCTTCAGTTCTGCTCTGATCTTAGTTATTTCTTGCCTTCTGCTAGGTTTTGAGTGTGTTTGCTCTTGCCTCTCTAGTTCTTTTAATTGTGATGTTAGAGTGTCAATTTTAGATCTTTCCTGCTTTCTCTTGTGGGCATTTAGTGCTATAAATTTCCCTCTACACACTGCTTTAAATGTGTCCCAGTGATTCTGGTATGTTGTATCTTTGTTCTCATTGGTTTCAAAGAACATCTTTATTTCTGCTCTCATTTCGTTATGTACCCAGTAGTCATTCAGGAGCAGGTTGCTCAGTTTCCACATAATTGAGCAGTTTTGATTGAATTTCTTAGTCCTGAGTTCTAGTTTGATTGCACTGTGGTCTAAGAGACAGTTTGTTATAATTTCTGTTCTTTTACATTTGCTGAGGAGTGCTTTACTTCCAATTATGTGGTCAATTTTGGAGTAAGTGTGATGTGGTGCTGAGAAGAATGTATATTCTGTTGATTTGGGTTGGAGAGTTCTATAGATGTCTATTAGGTCCACTTGGTGCAGAGATGAGTTCAATTCCTGGATATCCTTGTTAACTTTCTGTCTCGTTGATCTCTCTAATGTTGACAGTGGAGTGTTGAAGTCTCCCCTTGTTATTGTATGGGAGTCTAAGTCTCTTTGTAAGTCTCCAAGGACTTGCTTTATGAATCTGGGTTCTCCTGTATTGGCTGCATATATATTTAGCATAGTTTGCTCTTCCTGTTGAATTGATCCCTTTACCATTATGTAATGGCCTTCTTTGTCTCTTTTGATGTTTGATGGTTTAAAGTCTGTTATATCAGAGACTATGATTGCAACCCCTGCTTTTTTTTATTCTCCATTTGCTTGGTAGATCTTCCTCCCTACCTTTATTTTGAGCCTATGTATGTCTCTGCATGTGAGGTGGGTCTCCTGAATACAGCAGACTGCTGGGTCTTGACTCTTGATCCAGTTTGCCAGTCTGTTTCTTTTAATTGGAGCATTTAGTCCATTAACATTTAAGGTTAATGTTGTTACGTGTGAACTTGGTCCTGCCATTATGATATTAACTGGTTATTTTGCTCATTAGTTGATTTACATTTTGGCTTGTTTTTGCAATGGCTGGTACCGTTTGTTCCCTTCCATGTTTAGGGCTTCCTTCAGGGTCTCTTGTAAGGCAGGCCTGGTGGTGACAAAATCTCTAAGCATTTGCTTATCTCTAAAGGATTTTATTTCTCCTTCACTGATGAAATTTAGTTTGGCTGGATATGAAATTCTGGGTTTAAAATTCTTTTATTTATGAACGTTGAATATTGGCCCCACTCTCTTCTGGCTTGTAGAGTTTCTGCCGAGAGATCTGCTGTTAGTCTGATGGGCTTCCCTTTGTGGGTAACCCGACTTTTCTCTCTGGCTGCCCTTAAGATTTTTTCCTTCATTTCAACTTTGGTGAATCTGGCAATTATGTGTCTTGGAGTTGCCCTTCTGGAGGAGTATCTTTGTGGCATTCTCTGTATTTCCTGAATTTGAATGTCGGCATGCCCTACTAGGTTGGGGAAGTTCTCCTGGATGATATCCTGAAGAGTGTTTTCCAACTTGGTTCCATTCTCCCCCTCACTTTCAGGCACCCCAATCAGACGTAGATTTGGTCTTTTTACATAATCCCATACTTCTTGCAGGCTTTGTTCATTTCTTTTTCTTCTTTTTTCTTTTGGTTTCTCTTCTCACTTCATTTCATTCATTTGATCCTCAATCGCTGATACTCTCAGTTGATCGAGTCGGTTACTGAAGCTTGTGCATTTGTCACGTATTTCTCGTGTCATGGTTTTCATCTCTGTCATGTCGTTTAAGACCTTCCCTGCATTAATTAGTCTAGCTGTCAATTCTTCCACTCTTTTTTCAAGATTTTTAGTTTTTTTGCGCTGAGTACGTAATTCCTCCTTTAGCTCTGAGAAGTTTGATGGACTGAAGGCTTCTTCTCTCATCTCATCAAAGTCATTCTCTGACCAGCTTTGATCCGTTGCTGGCGATGGGCTGCGCTCCTTTGCAGGGGCAGATGCGCTCTTATTTTTTGAATTCCCAGCTTTTCTGCCCTGCTTTTTCCCCATCTTTGTGGTTTTATCTGTCTCTAGTCTTAAATTAATACCCGCCAATAAAAACCAGAAGGAAACTTTCTGTGAAACTACTCTGGGTCACCTGAAATCCACTCGAACAGTTAATCTTCTGTTTTCATTGAGCAGAATTCTAACACTGTTTTAGGTTAGTCAGCTAAGGGATACTCGGGAGCCCTTTGAGGCTTGTGGTGAAAACGGATATATCTTAAGATAAAACTGGAGAAGCTTTCTGAGAAACTGCTTTGTGATGTGCATTCCACTCAGGAGTTATACCTCTTTCTCATAAGGAAGTGTTTGAACACTGTTCCTGTGAAAGTGAAAACGATATTTTGCAGCATTGAAGACTATGGCAAAAGTGAAATATCCTGAAATAAAACCCAGAAAGAAGTGTTCCAAGAAACTGCTCTCCGACCTGAGCATTTATTTCAGAGAGGTAAAGATTACACTACGATGCCCAGTTTGGATACTCTGTCTATGAGGAATCTGTGAAGGGATATTAAGTGGCCCCCAGAGGCTTGCTGTGAGAAAGGAAACGTCTTCCAAAGAAAACTGGAGAGAAGCTTTCTGAGAAACTGCTTTGTGATGTGTGCATTCCACTCAGGAGTTATACCTCTTTCTCATAAGGCAGTGTTTGAACACTGTTCCTGTAAAACTGAAAAGTGATATTTTGCAGTGCATTGAAGACTATGGTGAAAAGGAAATATCCTCAGACAAAACTGGAAAGAAGCTTTCTGTGAAACTGCTTTGTGATGTGTGCATTCCACTCAGGAGTTATACCTCTTTCTCATAAGGCAGTGTTTGAACACTGTTCCTGTAAAACTGAAAAGTGATATTTTGCAGTGCATTGAAGACTATGGTGAAAAGGAAATATCTTCAGATAAAACTGGAGAAGCTTTCTGAGAAACTGCTTTGTGATAGATATGTCTATTCATCTCACATAGATAAAACTTTCTTCTATTACTCAGATTTGAAACTGCGTCATAGATGGTTTCACCAAGGGACATTTGGGAGCACAATCAGGCCTGGGGGAAATAGGAAATATCTTCAAATACAAAACTGGAGAAAAGCCTTCTGAGAAACTGCTTTGTGATAGATATGTCTATTCATCTCACATAGATAAAACTTTCTTCTATTACTCAGATTTGAAACTGCGTCATAGATGGTTTCACCAAGGACATTTGGGAGCACAATCAGGCCTGGGGAAATAGGAAATATCTTCAGATAGATACTGGAGAGAAGATTTCTGAGGAGCTGCTTTGTGATGTGCATTCCACTCAGGAGTTATACCTCTTTCTCATAAGGCAGTGTTTGAACACTGTTCCTGTAAAACTGAAAAGTGATATTTTGCAGCGTATCTAAGACTATGGTGAAAAGGAAATATCCTCAGACAAAAATGGAAAGAAGCTTTCTGTGAAACTGCTTTGTGATGTGCATTCCACTCAGGAGTTATACCTCTTTCTCATAAGGCAGTGTTTGAACACTGTTCCTGTGAAAGTGAAAACGATATTTTGCAGCATTGAAGACTATGGTGAAAAGGAAATATCTTCAGATAAAACTGGAGAAGCTTTCTGAGAAACTGCTTTGTGATAGATATGTCTACTTCTGTCACATACATAAAACTTTCCTTCTATTACTCAGATTTGAAACTGCGTCATAGATGGTTTCACCAAGGGACATTTGGGAGCACATTCAGGCCTGGGGGAAATAGGAAATATCTTCAGATAAAACTGGAGAAGCTTTCTGAGAAACTGGTTTTTGATGTGTGCATTCCACTTAGGAAGTTGTACATCTTTTTTGATAAGGAAGTGTTTGAACACTGTTCCTGTGAAAGTGAAAACGATATTTTGCAGCGTATCTAAGACTATGGTGAAAAGTGAAATATCCTGAAATAAAACCAGAAGGAAACTTTCTGTGAAACTACTCTGGGTCACCTGAAATCCACTCGAACAGTTAATCTTCTGTTTTCATTGAGCAGAATTCTAACACTGTTTTAGGTTAGTCAGCTAAGGGATACTCGGGAGCCCTTTGAGGCTTGTGGTGAAAACGGATATATCTTAAGATAGATACTGGAGAGAAAGTTTCTGAGGTGGTTCTTTGTGGCATGTGCATCCCATTCATAGAATTACACTTTTCTTCTCGTAGAGAATTCAGGAATTGTGCTTAGAGAAATTGCTAAAAGGGGACATTCATTAGTGTATTTACGACTATGGTGAAAAAGGAAATACCCTCAGACAAAAAATGGAAAGAAGCTTTCTGTGAAACTGCTTTGGGATAGATATGTCTACTTCTGTCACATACATAAAACTTTCCTTCTATTACTCAGATTTGAAACTGCGTCATAGATGGTTTCACCAAGGGACATTTGGGAGCACAATCAGGCCTGGGGGAAATAGGAAATATCTTCAAATACAAAACTGGAGAAAAGCCTTCTGAGAAACTGGTTTTTGATGTGTGCATTCCACTTAGGAAGTTGTACATCTTTTTTGATAAGGAAGTGTTTGAACACTGTTCCTGTGAAAGTGAAAACGATATTTTGCAGCGTATCTAAGACTATGGTGAAAAGAGAAATGTCCTGAAAGTAAACCCAGAAAGAAGTGTTCCAAGAAACTACACTCCGACCTGAGCATTTATTTCAGAGAGGTAAAGATTACACTACGATGCCCAGTTTGGATACTCTGTCTATGAGGAATCTGTGAAGGGATGTTAAGTGGCCCCCAGAGGCTTGCTGTGAGAAAGGAAACGTCTTCCAAAGAAAACTGGAGAGAAGCTTTCGGAGCAAATGCTTTGTGGTGTGTGCATTCATCTCATAGAGTTAAATCGTTCTTTGGATTGAGCAGTTGAATTCACTGTTTCTGTGGAACCTGATATAGGACATTTCAGAATGCTCTTAAGAATATGCTGAAAAAGAAATACCCTCCAATAAATACCAGAAAGAAACTTTCTGTGAAACGCCTCTATGTCACATGAAGTCCACTCGCACAATTAAACTTCTGTTTTCATTGAGCAGTATTCTAACACTGTTTTAGGTTAGTCAGCTAAGGGATACTCGGAGTGCTTTGAGGCTTATGATGAAAGTGGAAATATCTCCAGATAGATACTGGAGATTTGATTTCTGAGGAGCTGATTTGTGATGTGTGCATTCCACTCACAGAGTTATACTTTTTTTCTCAGAGGATTGGGGAATCCTGTTTGGAGGAAAAGCAACCAGGGGACATTTGGGAGTATATGGATGGCTATGTTGTAAAGGAAATATCCTTAGAGAAAAATAGGAAAGAAGTTTCAATGAAACTGCTTTGTGGTAGATATGTCTTTTCATCTCACGTAGAAAAAACTTTTTTTCTATTATATAGTTTTGAAACTGCATCATGAATAGATTCGCAAAGAGACATTTGGGAGCACATTCAGGACTGTGAGGAAATAGGAAATATGTCCAGATTTAAACTGGAGGGAAGTTTTCTGAGAAACTGCTTTGTGATGTGTGCATTCCACTCAGGGAGATATACCTCTTTCTCATAAGGCAGTGTTTGAAAACTGTTCCTGAAAACTAAATAAGTTGTAGTTTTCAGTGCATTGAAGACTATGGCAAAAAGTGGAATATCCTGAAATAAAACCCAAAAAGAAGCGTTCCAAGAAACTGCTCTCTAACGTGTGCATTCATTTCAGAGAGTTAAAGCTTTCACTACGTTGCCCAGTTTGCAATCCCTGTCTTTGAGGAATCTGTGAGCGTATATTAAGTGACGCTCGGAGGTTTGTTGTGAGGAAAGAAACGTCTTCCGATGAAAACTGGAGAGAAGTGTTCGGAGCAATTGCTTTGTGATGTGTGTATTCATCTCATAGAGATAAATCATTCTTTGAATTGAGGACTTTGAAATCTCTGTTTCTGTGGAACCTGAGAAAGGACATTTGGGAACACTCTTTAGAATATTTTGAAAAAGAAATACCCTCCGAGGGAAGAGCAAACACACTCAAAAGCTAGCAGAAGGCAAGAAATAACTAAGATCAGAGCAGAACTGAAGGAGATAGAAACACAAAAAACCTTCCAAAAAATCAATGAATCCAGGAGTTGGTTTTTTGAAAACATCAACAAAATTGACAGACCGCTAGCAAGACTAATGAAGAAAAGAGAGAGGAATCAAATAGATGCAATAAAAAATGATAAAGGGGATATCACCACCGACCCCACAGAAATACAAACTACCATCAGAGAATACTATAAACACCTTTACGCAAATCAACTAGAAAATTTAGAAGAAATGGATAATTTTCTGGACACTTACACTCTCCCAAGACTAAACCAGGAAGAAGTTGAATCCCTGAATAGACCAATAGCAGGCTCTGAAATTGAGGCAACAATTAATAGCCTGCCCACCAAAAAAAGTCCAGGACCAGACGGATTCACAGCTGAATTCTACCAGAGGTACAAGGAGGAGCTGGTACCATTCCTTCTGAAACTATTCCAATCAATAGAAAAGAGAATCCTCTAACTCATTTTATGAGGAACATCATCCTGATACCAAAGCCTGGCAGAGACACAACAAAAAGAGAATTTTAGACCAATATCCTGATGAACATCGATGCAAAATCCTCAATAAAATACTGGCAAACCATTCAGCAGCACATCAAAAAGCTTATCCACCCTGATCAAGTGGGCTTCATCCCTGGGATGCAAGGCTGGTTCAACATTCGCAAATCAATAAACGTAATCCAGCATATAAACAGAACCAAAGACAAGAACCACATGATTATCTCAATAGATGCAGAAAAGGCTTTTGACAAAATTCAACAGCCCTTCATGCTAAAAACGCTCAATAAATTCGGTATTGATGGAACGTACCTCAAAATAATAAGAGCTATTTATGACAAACCCACAGCTAATATCATACTGAATGGGCAAAACTGGAAAATTTTCTGGACACTTACACTCTCCCAAGACTAAACCAGGAAGAAGTTGAATCCTGAATAGACCAATAGCAGGCTCTGAAATTGAGGCAACAATTAATAGCCTGCCCACCAAAAAGTCCAGGACCAGACGGATTCACAGCTGAATTCTACCAGAGGTACAAGGAGGAGCTGGTACCATTCCTTCTGAAACTATTCCAATCAATAGAAAAGAGGGAATCCTCCTAACTCATTTTATGAGGCCAACATCATCCTGATACCAAAGCCTGGCAGAGACACAACAAAAAGAGAATTTTAGACCAATATCCTGATGAACATCGATGCAAAATCCTCAATAAAATACTGGCAAACCGGATTCAGCAGCACATCAAAAGCTTATCCACCCTGATCAAGTGGGCTTCATCCCTGGGATGCAAGGCTGGTTCAACATTCGCAAATCAATAAACGTAATCCAGCATATAAACAGAACCAAAGACAAGAACCACATGATTATCTCAATAGATGCAGAAAAGGCTTTTGACAAAATTCAACAGCCCTTCATGCTAAAAACGCTCAATAAATTCGGTATTGATGGAACGTACCTCAAAATAATAAGAGCTATTTATGACAAACCCACAGCTAATATCATACTGAATGGGCAAAACTGGAAAAATTCCTTTGAAAACTGGTACAAGACAGGGATGCCTCTCTCACCACTCCTATTCAACATAGTGTTGGAAGTTCTGGCTAGGGCAATCAGGCAAGAGAAAGAAATCAAGGGTATTCAGTTAGGAAAAGAAGAAGTCAAATTGTCCCTGTTCACAGATGACATGATTGTATATTTAGAAAACCCCATTGTCTCAGGCCAAAATCTCCTTAAGCTGATAAGCAACTTCAGCAAAGTCTCAGGATACAAAATTAATGTGCAAAAATCACAAGCATTCTTATACACCAGTAACAGACAAGCAGAGAGCCAAATCAGGAATGAACTTCCATTCACAATTGCTTCAAAGAGAATAAAATACCTAGGAATCCAACTTACAAGGGATGTAAAGGACCTCTTCAAGGAGAACTACAAACCACTGCTCAGTGAAATCAAAGAGGACACTAACAAATGGAAGAACATACCATGCTCATGGATAGGAAGAATCAATATGGTGAAAATGGCCATACTGCCCAAGGTTATCTATAGATTCAATGCCATCCCCATCAAGCTACCAATGAGTTTCTTCACAGAATTGGAAAAACTGCTTTAAAGTTCATATGGAACCAAAAAAGAGCCCGCATTGCCAAGACAATCCTAAGTCAAAAGGACAAAGCTGGAGGCGTCACGCTACCTGACTTCAAACTATACTACAAGGCTACAGTAACCAAAACAGCATGGTACTGGTACCAAAACAGAGCTATAGACCAATGGAACAGAACAGAGTCCTCAGAAATAATACCACACATCTACAGCCGTCTGATCTTTGATAAACCTGAGAGAAACAAGAAATGGGAAAGGATTCCTATTTAATAAATGGTGCTGGGAAAATTGGCTAGCCATAAGTAGAAAGCTGAAACTGGATCCTTTCCTTACTCCTTATACGAAGATTAATTCAAGATGGATTAGAGACTTAAATGTTAGACCTAATACCATAAAAACCCTAGAAGAAAATCTAGGTAGTACCATTCAGGACATAGGCATGGGCAAGGACTTCATGTCTAAAACACCAAAAGCAACGGCAGCAAAAGCCAAAATTGACAAATGGGATCTCATTAAACTAAAGAGCTTCTGCACAGCAAAAGAAACTACCATCAGAGTGAACAGGCAACCTACAGAATGGGAGAAAATTTTTGCAAAGCTGGTTTGTGACATGCATTCCACTCACAGAGTTATACTTCAGCAAAGTCTCAGGATACAAAATTAATGTGCAAAAATCACAAGCATTCTTATACACCAGTAACAGACAAGCAGAGAGCCAAATCAGGAATGAACTTCCATTCACAATTGCTTCAAAGAGAATAAAATACCTAGGAATCCAACTTACAAGGGATGTAAAGGACCTCTTCAAGGAGAACTACAAACCACTGCTCAGTGAAATCAAAGAGGACACTAACAAATGGAAGAACATACCATGCTCATGGATAGGAAGAATCAATATGGTGAAAATGGCCATACTGCCCAAGGTTATCTATAGATTCAATGCCATCCCCATCAAGCTACCAATGAGTTTCTTCACAGAATTGGAAAAACTGCTTTAAAGTTCATATGGAACCAAAAAGAGCCCGCATTGCCAAGACAATCCTAAGTCAAAAGGACAAAGCTGGGCGTCACGCTACCTGACTTCAAACTATACTACAAGGCTACAGTAACCAAAACAGCATGGTACTGGTACCAAAACAGAGCTATAGACCAATGGAACAGAACAGAGTCCTCAGAAATAATACCACACATCTACAGCCGTCTGATCTTTGATAAACCTGAGAGAAACAAGAAATGGGGAAAGGATTCCTATTTAATAAATGGTGCTGGGAAAATTGGCTAGCCATAAGTAGAAAGCTGAAACTGGATCCTTTCCTTACTCCTTATACGAAGATTAATTCAAGATGGATTAGAGACTTAAATGTTAGACCTAATACCATAAAAACCCTAGAAGAAAATCTAGGTAGTACCATTCAGGACATAGGCATGGGCAAGGACTTCATGTCTAAAACACCAAAAGCAACGGCAGCAAAAGCCAAAATTGACAAATGGGATCTCATTAAACTAAAGAGCTTCTGCACAGCAAAAGAAACTACCATCAGAGAATACTATAAACACCTTTACGCAAATCAACTAGAAAATTTAGAAGAAATGGATAATTTTCTGGACACTTACACTCTCCCAAGACTAAACCAGGAAGAAGTTGAATCCTGAATAGACCAATAGCAGGCTCTGAAATTGAGGCAACAATTAATAGCCTGCCCACCAAAAAGTCCAGGACCAGACGGATTCACAGCTGAATTCTACCAGAGGTACAAGGAGGAGCTGGTACCATTCCTTCTGAAACTATTCCAATCAATAGAAAAGAGGGAATCCTCCCTAACTCATTTTATGAGGCCAACATCATCCTGATACCAAAGCCTGGCAGAGACACAACAAAAAGAGAATTTTAGACCAATATCCCTGATGAACATCGATGCAAAATCCTCAATAAAATACTGGCAAACCGGATTCAGCAGCACATCAAAAAGCTTATCCACCCTGATCAAGTGGGCTTCATCCCTGGGATGCAAGGCTGGTTCAACATTCGCAAATCAATAAACGTAATCCAGCATATAAACAGAACCAAAGACAAGAACCACATGATTATCTCAATAGATGCAGAAAAGGCTTTTGACAAAATTCAACAGCCCTTCATGCTAAAAACGCTCAATAAATTCGGTATTGATGGAACGTACCTCAAAATAATAAGAGCTATTTATGACAAACCCACAGCTAATATCATACTGAATGGGCAAAACTGGAAAAATTCCTTTGAAAACTGGTACAAGACAGGGATGCCTCTCTCACCACTCCTATTCAACATAGTGTTGGAAGTTCTGGCTAGGGCAATCAGGCAAGAGAAAGAAATCAAGGGTATTCAGTTAGGAAAAGAAGAAGTCAAATTGTCCCTGTTCGCAGATGACATGATTGTATATTTAGAAAACCCCATTGTCTCAGGCCAAAATCTCCTTTAGCTGATAAGCAACTTCAGCAAAGTCTCAGGATACAAAATTAATGTGCAAAAATCACAAGCATTCTTATACACCAGTAACAGACAAGCAGAGAGCCAAATCAGGAATGAACTTCCATTCACAATTGCTTCAAAGAGAATAAAATACCTAGGAATCCAACTTACAAGGGATGTAAAGGACCTCTTCAAGGAGAACTACAAACCACTGCTCAGTGAAATCAAAGAGGACACTAACAAATGGAAGAACATACCATGCTCATGGATAGGAAGAATCAATATGGTGAAAATGGCCATACTGCCCAAGGTTATCTATAGATTCAATGCCATCCCCATCAAGCTACCAATGAGTTTCTTCACAGAATTGGAAAAACTGCTTTAAAGTTCATATGGAACCAAAAAGAGCCCGCATTGCCAAGACAATCCTAAGTCAAAAGGACAAAGCTGGAGGCGTCACGCTACCTGACTTCAAACTATACTACAAAAAAAAAAAAAAAAAAAAAAGAAATACCCTCCGATAAAAACCAGAAGGAAACTTTCTGTGAAACTGCTCTAGGTCACATGAAGTCCACTTGCACAGTTAAGCTTCTGTTTTCATTGAGCAGTATTCTAACACTGTTTTAGGTTAGTCAGCTAAGGGATACTCAGGAGCGCTTTGAGGCTTATGGTGAAAAGGAAATATCTTCAGATAGATACTGGAGAGAAGATTTCTGAGGAGCTGCTTTGTGATGTGTGCATTCCACTCACAGAGTTATACTTCAGCAAAGTCTCAGGATACAAAATTAATGTGCAAAAATCACAAGCATTCTTATACACCAGTAACAGACAAGCAGAGAGCCAAATCAGGAATGAACTTCCATTCACAATTGCTTCAAAGAGAATAAAATACCTAGGAATCCAACTTACAAGGGATGTAAAGGACCTCTTCAAGGAGAACTACAAACCACTGCTCAGTGAAATCAAAGAGGACACTAACAAATGGAAGAACATACCATGCTCATGGATAGGAAGAATCAATATGGTGAAAATGGCCATACTGCCCAAGGTTATCTATAGATTCAATGCCATCCCCATCAAGCTACCAATGAGTTTCTTCACAGAATTGGAAAAACTGCTTTAAAGTTCATATGGAACCAAAAAGAGCCCGCATTGCCAAGACAATCCTAAGTCAAAAGGACAAAGCTGGAGGCGTCACGCTACCTGACTTCAAACTATACTACAAGGCTACAGTAACCAAAACAGCATGGTACTGGTACCAAAACAGAGCTATAGACCAATGGAACAGAACAGAGTCCTCAGAAATAATACCACACATCTACAGCCGTCTGATCTTTGATAAACCTGAGAGAAACAAGAAATGGGGAAAGGATTCCTATTTAATAAATGGTGCTGGGAAAATTGGCTAGCCATAAGTAGAAAGCTGAAACTGGATCCTTTCCTTACTCCTTATACGAAGATTAATTCAAGATGGATTAGAGACTTAAATGTTAGACCTAATACCATAAAAACCCTAGAAGAAAATCTAGGTAGTACCATTCAGGACATAGGCATGGGCAAGGACTTCATGTCTAAAACACCAAAAGCAACGGCAGCAAAAGCCAAAATTGACAAATGGGATCTCATTAAACTAAAGAGCTTCTGCACAGCAAAAGAAACTACCATCAGAGTGAACAGGCAACCTACAGAATGGGAGAAAATTTTTGCAATCTACTCGTCTGACAAAGGGCTAATATCCAGAATCTACAAAGAACTCAAACAAATATACAAGAAAAACAAACAACCCCATCAAAAAGTGGGCAAAGGATATGAACAGACATTTCTCAGAAGAAGACATTCATACAGCCAACAGACACATGAAAAATGCTCATCATCACTCGCCATCAGAGAAATGCAAATCAAAACCACAATGAGATACCATCTCACACCAGTTAGAATGGCCATCATTAAAAAATCAGGAAACAACAAGTGTTGGAGAGGATGTGGAGAAATAGGAACACTTTTACACTGTTGGTGGGATTGTAAACTAGTTCAACCATTATGGAAAACAGTATGGCGATTCCTCAAGGATCTAGAACTAGATGTGCCATATGACCCAGCCATCCCACTACTGGGTATATACCCAAAGGATTATAAATTATTCTACTACAAAGACACATGCACACGTATGTTTATTGCGGCACTATTCACAATAGCAAAGAGTTGGAATCAACCCAAATGTCCATCTGTGACAGACTGGATTAAGAAAATGTGGCACATATACACCATGGAGTACTATGCAGCCATAAAAAAGGATGAGTTTGCGTCCTTTGTAGGGACATGGATACAGCTGGAAACCATCATTCTTAGCAAACTATCACAAGAAGAGAAAACCAAACACCGCATGTTCTCACTCATAGGTGGGAACTGAACAATGAGATCACTTGGACTCGGGAACGGGAACATCACACACTGGGCTTATCATGGGGAGGGGAGGGGAGGGATTGCATTGGGGAGTTATACCTGATATAAATGATGAATTGATGGGTGCTGACGAGTTGATGGGTGCAGCACACCAACATTGCACAAGTATACATATGTAACAAACCTGCACGTTCTGCACATGTACCCTAGAACTTAAAGTATAATAAAAAAAAAAAAAAAAAAAAAAGAAATACCCTCCGATAAAAACAAGAAGGAAAATTCCTGTGAAAATGGTGTAGGTCATGTGAATTCCACTTGCACAGTTAAGCTTCTGTTTTCATTGAGCAGTATTCTAACACCGGTTTAGGTTAGTCAGCAAAGGGATACTCGGGAGTGTTTTGAGGCTTACAGTGAAAATGGAAATATCTTCAGATAGATATTGTTGAGAAGATTTCTGAAAAGCTGGTTTGTGACATGCATTCCACTCACAGAGTTATACTTTTCTTCTTATAGGGAATTGGGAAATCATGTTTGAAGAAAAATCTATCAGGGGACATTCAGGAGTATATGGATGGCTATGGTGAAAAAGGAAATATGCTCAGACAAAAACTGGAAAGACGCTTTCTGTGAAACTTCTTTGGCATAGATACGTCTATTTATCTCACATAGATAAAATTTTCTTTCTGTTACGCAGTTTTCAAACCACGTCAAGGACGGATTCGTGAAGGGACATTCAGGAGCACAATCAGGCCTGTGGGGTAATAGGGAATAACTTCAGATAAACCTGGAGATAAGTTTTCTGAGAAACTGCTTTGTGTTGTGTGCATTCCACTCAGGTAGTTATACCTCTTTCCTCATAAGGCAGTGTTTGGACACTGTTCCTCTAAAACTGAAAAAGTGATATTTGGCAGTGCATTGAAGACTATGGCGAAAAGTGAAATATCCTGAAATAAAACCCAGAATGGAGCATTCCACAAAACTGCTCTCTGACCTGTGCATTCATTTCAGATAGTTAAAGATTACACTACGTAGTCTAGTTTGGAAACTGTCTTTGTGGAATCTGTGAAGGGATATTAAGTGGTTCCCCTGGGCTTGTGGTGGAAAATGAAACGTCTTCCAAAGAAAACTGGAGAGTTTTCGGAGCAACTGCTTCATGATGTGTGTATTCATCTAATAGTGATAAATCGTTCTTTGGATTGAGCAGTTTGATATCTCTGTTTCTGTGGTACCTGAGAAAGGACATTTGGGAACGCACTTGAGAATCTGCTGAAAAAGTAATACCCGCCAATAAAAACCAGAAGGAAACTTTCTGTGAAACAGCTCTAGGTCACCTGAAGTCCACTCGCACAGTTAAGCTTCTGTTTTCATTGAGCAGTATTCTAACACTCTTTTAGGTTAGTCAGCTAAGGGATACTCGGAAACCCTTTGAGGCTTATGGTGAAAACGGAAATATCTTCAGATAGATACTGGAGAGAAGATTTCTGAGGAGCTGCTTTGTGACGTGTGAATTTCACTGACAGAGTTTTACTTTTCTTCTCATAGAGGATTGGGGAATCCCATTTAGAGAAACACCTAAAGGGGACATTCGGGGGTATATGGACAGCTAGGGTGAAAAAGGAAATATCCAGACAAAAACTGGAAAGAAGATTTCTGTGAAACCGCTTTGTGATAGATATGTCTATTGATCTCACATAGATAAAACTTTCTTTCTGTGAAACAGTTTTGAAATTGTGTCATGGACAGACTCGCGAAGGGACATTCGAGAGTATATTAAGGCGTACAGTGAAAAAGGAGATATCTTCAGATAAATACTGGAGGGAAGCTACTGAGAAACTGCTTTGTGATGTAAGCATTCCATTCAGGGAGATATACCTCTTTTCTCATAAGGCAGTGTTTGAACATTCTTCCTGTAAAAGTGAAAAAGTGATATTTTCCAATGCTTTGAAGACTATAGTGAAAAGTGAAATATCCTGAAGTAAAACCCAGAAAGTAGCATTACAAGAAACTGCTTTCTGACGTGTGCATTCATTTCAGACAGTTAAAGTTTACACTACGTTGCCCAGTTTTGAAACTCTGTATTTGAGGGATCTGTGAAGGAATATTAAGTGGTGCCCAGAGGCTTGTGGTGAGAAAGGAAACGTCTTCCAAAGAAAACTGGAGAGAAGCTTTCAGAGCTACTGCTTTGTGATGTGTGTATTCATCTCATAGAGTTAAATGATTCTTTGGATTGAGCAGTTGAATTCACTGTTTCTGTGGAATCTGAGATAGGAGATTTCAGAACGCTCTTAAGAATATGCTGAAAAAGAAATACCCTCAATAAAAACCAGAAGAAACTTTCTGTGAAACTGCTCTAGGTCACGTGAAGTCCACTCTCACAATTAAAATTCTGTTTTCATTGAGCAGTATTCTAACACTGTTTTAGGTTAGTCAGCTAAGGGATACTCGGGAGCGCTTTGAGGCTTATGGTGAAAGTGGAAATATCTCCAGATAGATCCTGGAGATTTGATTTCTGAGGAGCTGCTTTGTGATGTGTGCATTCAACTCACAGAATTGTACTTTTCTTCTCATAGAGGATTGGGGAATCGTGTTTGGAGAAAAAGTAACCAGGGGACATTAGGGAGTATATGGACGGCTATGGTGAAAAGGAAATATCCTCAGACAAAAACTGGAAAGAAGCTTTCTGTGAAACTGCTTTGTGATAGATATGTCTATTCATCTCACATAGATAAAACTTTCTTTCTATTATGCAGTTTTGAAACTGCGTCATGGACAGATTCGCGAAGAGACATTTGGGAGCACATTCAGGCCTGTGGGGAAATAGGAGATATCTTCAGATAAAAACTGGAGAAGCTTTCTGAGAAACTGCTTTGTGATGTGTGCATTCCACTCAGGAAGTTATACCTCTTTTCTCATAAGGCAGTGTTTGAACACTGTTCCTGTAAAACTGAAAAAGTGATATGTTGCAGCATATTCAAGCCTACGGCATAAAGTGAAATATTCTGAAACAAAATCAAGAAAGAAGCATTCAAGAAACTGCTCTCTGACGTGTGCATTCATTACAGACAGCTAAAGCTTACACTACGTTGCCCAGTTTGGAAACTCTGTCTTTGAGGAATCTGTGAAGGGATATTAAGTGGTGCCCAGAGGCTTGTGGTGAGAAAGGAAACATCTTCCAAAGAAAACTGGAGAAGCTTTCAGAGCTACTGCTTTGTGATGTGTATTCATCTCATAGAGTTAAATCATTCTTTGGATTGAGCAGTTTGAAATCACTGTTTCTGTGGAACCTGAGAAAGGACATTTGGGAACACTCTTAAGAATATGCTGAAAAGAAATACCCTCCAATAAAAACCAGAAAGAAACTTTCTGTGAAACTCCTCTAGGTCTCGTGAAGTGCACTTCCACAGTTAAGCTTCTGTTTTCATTGAGCAGTATTCTAACACTGTTTTAGGTTAGTCAGCTAAGGGATACTCGGGAGCGCTTTGAGGCTTATGGTGAAAGTGGAAATATCTCCAGATAGATACTGGAGATTAGATTTCCGAGGAGCTGCTTTGTGATGTGCATTCCACTCACAGAGTTATACTTTTCTTCTCATAGAGGATTGGGGAATCCTGTTTGGAGAAAAAGTGACCAGGGGACATTTGGGAGTATATGGATGGCTATGTTGTAAAGGAAATATCCTCAGAGAAAAACTGGAAGGAAGCTTTCTATGAAACTGCTTTGTGGTAGATATGTCTATTCACCTCACATAGATAAAACTTTCCTTCTATTACACAGTTTTGAAACTGCGTCATGGAAAGATTCGCGAAGAGACATTTGGGAGCACATTCAGGCCTGTGGGGAAATAGGAGATATCTTCAGATAAAAACTGGAGAAGCTTTCTGAGAAACTGCTTTGTGATGTGCATTCCACTCAGGAGTTATACCTCTTTTCTCATAAGGCAGTGTTTGAACACTGTTCCTGTAAAACTGAAAAAGTGATATGTTGCAGCATATTCAAGCCTACGGCATAAAGTGAAATATTCTGAAACAAAATCAAGAAAGAAGCATTCCAAGAAACTGTTCCTTGACATTTGCATTGATTTCAGAGAGTTAAAGCTTACACTACGTTGCCCAGTTTGGAAACTCTGTCTTTGAGGAATCTGTGAAATGATGTTAAGTGGTGCCCAGAGGCTTGTGGTGAGAAAGGAAACATCTTCCAAAGAAAACTGGAGAGAAGCTTTTGGAGCAACTGCTTTGTGATGTGTGTATTCATTTTATAGAGTTAAATCATTCTTTGGATTGAGCAGTTTGAAATCACTGTTTCTGTGGAACCTGAGAAAGGAAATTTGGGAATGCTCTTAAGAATATGCTGAAAAGAAATACCCTCTCATAAAACCACAAGGAAACTTTCTGTGAAACTCCTCTAGGTCTCGTGAAGTGCACTTCCACAGTTAAGCTACTGTTTTCATTGAGCAGTATTCTAACACTGTTTTAGGTTAGTCAGCTAAGGGATACTCGGGAGCGCTTTGAGGCTTATGGTGAAAGTGGAAATATCTCCAGATAGATCCTGGAGATTTGATTTCTGAGGAGCTGCTTTGTGATGTGTGCATTCAACTCACAGAATTGTACTTTTCTTCTCATAGAGGATTGGGGAATCGTGTTTGGAGAAAAAGTAACCAGGGGACATTTGGGAGTATATGGATGGCTATGTTGTAAAGGAAATATCCTCAGAGAAAAATAGGAAAAAAGTTTCAATGAAACTGCTTTCTGGTAGATATGTCTACTCGTCTCACATAGAAAAAACTTTTTTTCTATTACGTAGTTTTGAAACTGCGTCATGGAAAGATTCGCGAAGAGACATTTGGGAGCACATTCAGGCCTGTGGGGAAATAGGAGATATTCTCAGGTGAAAACTGGAGAGAAGCTTTCTGAGAAACTGCTTTGTTATGTCTGCATTCGACTCAGGAAGTTATACCTCTATTCTCATAAGGCAGTGTTTGAACACTGCTTCAGTAAAACTGAAAAAGTGATATGTTGCAGCATATTCAAGCCTACGGCATAAAGTGAAATATTCTGAAACAAAATCAAGAAAGAAGCATTCAAGAAACTGTTCCTTGACATTTGCATTGATTTCAGAGAGTTTAAGCTTACACTACGTTGCCCAGGTTGGAAACTCTGTCTTTAAGGAATCTGTGAAATGATGTTAAGTGGTGCCCAGAGGCTTGTGGTGAGAAAGGAAACATCTCCCAATGAAAACTTGAGAGAAGCTTTTGGAGCAACTGCTTTGTGATGTGTGTATTCATTTTATAGAGTTAAATCATTCTTTGGATTGAGCAGTTTGAAATCACTGTTTCTGTGGAACCTGAGAAAGGAAATTTGGGAATGCTCTTAAGAATATGCTGAAAAAGAAATACCCTCTCATAAAAACCACAAGGAAACTTTCTGTGAAACTCCTCTAGGTCTCGTGAAGTGCACTTCCACAGTTAAGCTACTGTTTTGATTGAGCAGTATTCTAACACTGTTGTAGGTTAGTCATCTAAGGGATACTTGGGAGCGCTTTGAGTCTTATGGTGAAAAGGAAATATCTTCAGATAGATACTGGAGAGAAGATTTCTGAGGAGCTGCTTTGTGATGTGTGCATTCAACTCACAGAATTGTACTTTTCTTCTCATAGAGGATTGGGGAATCGTGTTTGGAGAAAAAGTAACCAGGGGACATTTGGGAGTATATGGATGGCTATGTTGTAAAGGAAATATCCTCAGAGAAAAATAGGAAAAAAGTTTCAATGAAACTGCTTTGTGGTAGATATGTCTACTCGTCTCACATAGAAAAAACTTTTTTTCTATTACGTAGTTTTGAAACTGCGTCATGGAAAGATTCGCGAAGAGACATTTGGGAGCACATTCAGGCCTGTGGGGAAATAGGAGATATTCTCAGGTGAAAACTGGAGAGAAGCTTTCTGAGAAACTGCTTTGTTATGTCTGCATTCGACTCAGGAAGTTATACCTCTATTCTCATAAGGCAGTGTTTGAACACTGCTTCAGTAAAACTGAAAAAGTGATATGTTGCAGCATATTCAAGCCTACGGCATAAAGTGAAATATTCTGAAACAAAATCAAGAAAGAAGCATTCCAAGAAACTGTTCCTTGACATTTGCATTGATTTCAGAGAGTTTAAGCTTACACTACGTTGCCCAGGTTGGAAACTCTGTCTTTAAGGAATCTGTGAAATGATGTTAAGTGGTGCCCAGAGGCTTGTGGTGAGAAAGGAAACATCTCCCAATGAAAACTTGAGAGAAGCTTTTGGAGCAACTGCTTTGTGATGTGTGTATTCATTTTATAGAGTTAAATCCTTCTTTGGATTCAGCAGTTTGAAATCACTGTTTCTGTGGAACCTGAGAAAGGAAATTTGGGAATGCTCTTAAGAATATGCTGAAAAGAAATACCCTCCGATAAAACCAGAAGGAAACTTTCTGTGAAACTCCTCTAGGTCTCGTGAAGTGCACTTCCACAGTTAAGCTACTGTTTTGATTGAGCAGTATTCTAACACTGTTGTAGGTTAGTCATCTAAGGGATACTTGGGAGCGCTTTGAGTCTTACAATGATAACTGAAATGTCTTCAGATAGATACTGGAGAGAAGATTTCAAGGAGCTGCTTTGTGACATGTGCATTCCATTCACAGAAATACACTTTTCTTCTCATAGAGGATTGGAGAATCATGCTTGGAGAAAAAGCTAAAGGTGACATTCAGGAGTATATTTACAGCTATGGTGAAAAGGAAATATCCTCAGACAAAAACTGGAAAGAAGCTTTCTGTGAAACTGCTTTGTGATAGATATGTCTATTCATCTCACATAGATAAAACTTTCCTTCTATTACACAGGTTTGAAACTGCGTCATGGGCGAATTTGCAAAGGGACATTCAGAACACCTTTAGACCTGCGGGGAAATAGGAGATATCTTCAGATAAAAACTGGAGAAGCTTTCTGAGAAACTGCTTTGTGATGTGCATTCCACTCAGGAGTTATACCTCTTTTTCATTAGGCAGTGTTTTAACACTGTTCCTGTAAAACTGAAAAAGTGATATGTTGCAGCATATTCAAGCCTACGGCATAAAGTGAAATATTCTGAAACAAAATCAAGAAAGAAGCATTCAAGAAACTGCTCTCTGACGTGTACATTCATTTCAGAGAGTTAAAGCTTACACTACGTTGCCCAGTTTGGAAACTCTGTCTTTGAGGAATCTGTGAAGGGATATTAAGTGGTGCCCAGAGGCTTGTGGTGAGAAAGGAAATGTCTTCCGATTAAAACTGGAGAGAAGCTTTTGGAGCAACTGCTTTGTGATGTGTATTCATCTCATAGAGTTAAATCATTCTTTGGATTGAGCAGTTTGAAATCACTGTTTCTGTGGAACCTGAGAAAGGACATTTGGGAACACTCTTAAGAATATGCTGAAAAGAAATACCCTCTCATAAAACCACAAGGAAACTTTCTGTGAAACTGCTCTAGGTCACGTGAAGTCCACTCTCACTGTAAAGCTTCTGTTTTCATTGAGCAGTATTCTAACAGTGCTTTGGGTTAGTCAGCTAAGGGATATGCGGGATCGCTTGGAGGCTTACGGTGAGAAAGGAAATATCTTCATATAGATACTTTATTGAAGACTACCGAGGAGCTGCTTTGTGATGTGTGCATTCCTCTCACTGCGTTATACTTTTCTTTTCATAGAGGACGGGGGAATCCCTTTTGGAGAAAAAGCTACCAGGGGACATTCGGGATTATATAGATGGCTAAGGTGAAAAAGGAAATATCCTCAGACAAAAACTGGAAAGAATGTTTCTGTTAAACTGCTTTGTGACAGATATATCTATTCATCTCACATAGATAAATCTTTCTTTATTTTATGCAGTTTCCAAACTCCATCATGACGGATATGTGAAGAGACATTCAGGAACACATTCAAGCCCGGGGGTAATAGGAGATATGTTCAGATAAAAACTGGAGATAAGTTTCCTGAGAAACTGCTTTTTGTTGTGTGCATTCCACTCAGGGAGTTACATCTCTTTTCTCATAAGGCAGTGTTTGAACACTATTCCTGTAAAACTGAAAAAGTGAGATTTTGCCACACAGGAAGACTATGGCAAAAGTGTAATATCCAGAAATAAAACCCAGAAAGAAGCATTCAAGAAACTCCTCTCTGACGTGTGCATTCATTTCAGAGAGTTAAAGCTTACACTACGTTGCCCAATTTGGAAACTCTGTCTTTGAGGAATCTGTGAAGGGATGTTAAGTGACTCCCAGAGGCATGTGGTAAGAAAGGAAATGTCTTCCGATTAAAACTGGAGAGAAGATTTCAGAGTCACTGCTTTGTGATGTGTATTCATCTCATAGAGTTAAATCATTCTTTGGATTGAGCAGTTTGAAATCACTTTCTTTGTGTAACCAGGAAAACACATTTGTGAACAATCTTAAGAATGTGCTGAAAAGAAGTACCCTCCAACAAAACCAGAAGGAAATTTTCTGTGAAACTGCTCTAGGTCATATGAAGTCCACTTGCACAGTAAAGCTTCTGTTTTCATTGAGCAGTATTCTAACACTGTTTTAGGTTAGCCTGTGTAGTGATATTCGGGAGTGCTTTGAGGCTTATGGTGAAAAGGAAATATCTTCAGATAAAAACTAGAGAGAAGAATTTGAAGGATCTGCTTTGTGACGTTTGCATTCCACTACAGAGTTATACTTTTCTTCTCATAGAGGATTTTGGAATCCGTTTGGAGAAAAAGCTACCAGGGGACATTTGGGAGTATATGGACAACTATGGTGAAAAGGAAATATCCTCAGACAAAAACTGGAAAGAAGCTTTCTGTGAAACTGCTTTGAGGTAGATATGTCTATTCATCTCACATAGATAAAACTTTCCTTCTATTACACAGGTTTGAAACTGCGTAATGGAAGAATTTGCGAAGGACATTCGGTGCACATACAGGCCTGTGTGGAAATAGGAAATATCTTCAGATAAAAACTGGAGGAATATTTCTGAGAAACTGCTTTGTGATGTGCATTCCACTCAGGGAGTTACATCTCTTTTCTCATGAGGCAGTGTTTGAACACTGTTCCTGTAAATCTGAAAAAGTGATATTTTGCACTGCATTGAAGACTATGGTGAAAAGTAAAATATCCTGAAATAAAACCCAGAAAGAAGCGTTCCAAGAATCTGCTCTCAGACGTGTGCATATATTTCAGAGAGTTAAAGCTTACACTACGTTGCCCAGTTTGGAAACTGTCTTTGAGGAATCTTTGAAGGATATAAAGTGGCACCGGTGGCTTGTGTTGAGAAAGGAAATGCCTTCTGATGAAAACTGGAGAGAAGCTTTTGGAGCAACTGCTTTGTGATGTGTGTATTCATCTCATAGAGTTAAATCATTCTTTGGATTGAGCAGTTTGAAATCACTGTTTCTGTGGAACCTGAGAAAGGACATTTGGGAACGCTCTTAAGAATATGCTGAAAAGAAATACCCTCCGATAAAAACAAGAAGGAAAATTCCTGTGAAAATGGTGTAGGTCATGTGAAGTCCACTTGCACAGTAAAGCTTCTGTTTTCATTGAGCAGTATTCTAACACTGTTTTAGGTTAGTCAGCTAAGTGATACTCAAGAACACTTTCAGGCCTACGGTGAAAGCAGAAATGTCTCCAGGTAGATACTGGAGAGAAGATTTCTGAGGAGCTGCTTTGTGATGTGTGCATTCCTCTCACTGCGTTATACTTTTCTTTTCATAGAGGACGGGGGAATCCCTTTTGGAGAAAAAGCTACCAGGGGACATTCGGGATTATATAGATGGCTAAGGTGAAAAAGGAAATATCCTCAGACAAAAACTGGAAAGAATGTTTCTGTTAAACTGCTTTGTGACAGATATATCTATTCATCTCACATAGATAAATCTTTCTTTATTTTATGCAGTTTCCAAACTCCATCATGACGGATATGTGAAGAGACATTCAGGAACACATTCAAGCCCGGGGGTAATAGGAGATATGTTCAGATAAAAACTGGAGATAAGTTTCCTGAGAAACTGCTTTTTGTTGTGTGCATTCCACTCAGGGAGTTACATCTCTTTTCTCATAAGGCAGTGTTTGAACACTATTCCTGTAAAACTGAAAAAGTGAGATTTTGCCACACAGGGAAGACTATGGCAAAAAGTGTAATATCCAGAAATAAAACCCAGAAAGAAGCATTCCAAGAAACTCCTCTCTGACGTGTGCATTCATTTCAGAGAGTTAAAGCTTACACTACGTTGCCCAATTTGGAAACTCTGTCTTTGAGGAATCTGTGAAGGGATGTTAAGTGACTCCCAGAGGCATGTGGTAAGAAAGGAAATGTCTTCCGATTAAAACTGGAGAGAAGATTTCAGAGTCACTGCTTTGTGATGTGTGTATTCATCTCATAGAGTTAAATCATTCTTTGGATTGAGCAGTTTGAAATCACTTTCTTTGTGTAACCAGGGAAAACACATTTGTGAACAATCTTAAGAATGTGCTGAAAAAGAAGTACCCTCCAACAAAAACCAGAAGGAAATTTTCTGTGAAACTGCTCTAGGTCATATGAAGTCCACTTGCACAGTAAAGCTTCTGTTTTCATTGAGCAGTATTCTAACACTGTTTTAGGTTAGCCTGTGTAGTGATATTCGGGAGTGCTTTGAGGCTTATGGTGAAAAAGGAAATATCTTCAGATAAAAACTGGAGAGTAGATTTCCAAGGAGCTGCTTTGTGACGTGTGCATTCCACTCACAGAGTTATACTTTTCTTCTCATAGAGGATTTTGGAATCCCGTTTGGAGAAAAAGCGACCAGGGGACATTTGGGAGTATATGGACAACTATGGTGAAAAAGGAAATATCCTGAGACAAGAACTTGAAAGAAGCTTTCTGTGAAACTGCTTTGAGGTAGATATGTCTTTTTATCTCACATAGATTAAACATTCTTTCTATTATGCCCATTTGAAACTGCGTAATGGAAGAATTTGCGAAGGGACATTCGGGTGCACATACAGGCCTGTGTGGAAATAGGAAATATCTTCAGATAAAAACTGGAGGGAATATTTCTGAGAAACTACTTTGTGATGTGGGCATTCCACTCAGGGATATCTCTTTTCTCATAAGGCAGTGTTTGAACACTGTTCCTGTAAAACTGAAAAAGTGATATTTTGCACTGCATTGAAGACTATGGTGAAAAGTAAAATATCCTGAAATAAAACCCAGAAAGAAGCGTTCCAAGAATCTGCTCTCAGACGTGTGCATATATTTCAGAGAGTTAAAGCTTACACTACGTTGCCCAGTTTGGAAACTGTCTTTGAGGAATCTTTGAAGGGATATAAAGTGGCACCGGTGGCTTGTGATGAGAAAGGAAATGCCTTCTGATGAAAACTGGAGAGAAGGTTTTGGAGCAACTGCTTTGTGATGTGTGTATTCCTCTCATAGAGGTAAATCAATCATTGGATTGAGCAGTTTGAAATCACTGTTTCTGTGGAACCTGAGAAAGAACATTAGGGAACGCTTTTAAGAATATGCTGAAAAGAAATACCCTCCGATAAAAACAAGAAAGAAATTTTCTGTGAAACTGCTCTAGGTCATGTGAAGTCCACTTGCACAGTAAAACTTCTGTTTTCATTGAGCAGTATTCTAACACTGTTTTAGGTTAGTCAGCTAAGTGATACTCAAGAACACTTTCAGGCCTACGGTGAAAGCAGAAATGTCTCCAGGTAGATACTGGAGAGAAGATTTCTGAGGAGCTGCTTTGTGACGTGTGCATTCCACTCACAGAGTTATACTTTTCTTCTCATAGAGGATTTTGGAATCCCGTTTGGAGAAAAAGCTACCAGGGACATTCGGGAGTATATGGACGGCTATAATGAAAAGGGATTAGCCTCAGACAAGAACTTGAAAGAAGCTTTCTGTGAAACTGCTTTGAGGTAGATATGTCTTTTTATCTCACATAGATTAAACATTCTTTCTATTATGCCCATTTGAAACTGCGTAATGGAAGAATTTGCGAAGGGACATTCGGGTGCACATACAGGCCTGTGTGGAAATAGGAAATATCTTCAGATAAAAACTGGAGGGAATATTTCTGAGAAACTACTTTGTGATGTGGGCATTCCACTCAGGGATATCTCTTTTCTCATAAGGCAGTGTTTGAACACTGTTCCTGTAAAACTGAAAAAGTGATATTTTGCACTGCATTGAAGACTATGGTGAAAAGTAAAATATCCTGAAATAAAACCCAGAAAGAAGCGTTCCAAGAATCTGCTCTCAGACGTGTGCATATATTTCAGAGAGTTAAAGCTTACACTACGTTGCCCAGTTTGGAAACTGTCTTTGAGGAATCTTTGAAGGGATATAAAGTGGCACCCGGTGGCTTGTGATGAGAAAGGAAATGCCTTCTGATGAAAACTGGAGAGAAGGTTTTGGAGCAACTGCTTTGTGATGTGTGTATTCCTCTCATAGAGGTAAATCAATCATTGGATTGAGCAGTTTGAAATCACTGTTTCTGTGGAACCTGAGAAAGAACATTAGGGAACGCTTTTAAGAATATGCTGAAAAAGAAATACCCTCCGATAAAAACAAGAAAGAAATTTTCTGTGAAACTGCTCTAGGTCATGTGAAGTCCACTTGCACAGTAAAACTTCTGTTTTCATTGAGCAGTATTTTATCACTGTTTTAGGTTAGTCAGCTAAGTGATACTCAAGAACACTTTCAGGCCTACGGTGAAAGCAGAAATGTCTCCAGGTAGATACTGGAGAGGAGATTTCCCAGGACTTACTTAGTGAGGTGCGCATTCCACTCACAGAGTTATAGTTTTCTTTTCATAAAGGATTAGGGAATCCCATTCGGAGAATAAGCTACCAGGGGACATTCGGGAGTATATGGACGGCTATAATGAAAAAGGGATTAGCCTCAGACAAAGCCTGACAAACAGCTTTCGGTGAAACTGCTTTGTGATAGATATGTCCTCTCATCTCACATTGATAAATCTTTCTTTCTATGAGACATTTTTGAAAATGCATCACGGACAGATTCGCGACAGGATATTTGGGATCACATTCAGGCCTGTGGGGAAATAGGGAATATCTTCATATAAAAACAGGAGAGAAGGTTTCTGTGAAAATGCTTGAGATGTGTGCATTACACTCAGGGACATACACTTCTTTTCTCGTAAGGCAGGGTTTGAACAATGCTCCTGTCAATATGAAAAAGTGATATTTTGCAGCTCATTTAAGGCTATAGCAAAAAATGAAATATGCTGAAGTAAATCCCAGAAGGAAGCATTCAAGAAACTGCTCTCTGACGTGTGCATTCATTTCAGAGAGTTAAAGCTTACACTACGTTGCCCAGTTTGGAAACTCTGTCTTTGAGGAATCTGTGAAGGATATTAAGTGGTTCCCCTGGGCTTGTGGTGGAAAATGAAACGTCTTCCAAAGAAAACTGGAGAGAAGTTTTCAGAGCAACTGCTTCATGATGTGTGTATTCATCTCATAGAGATAAATCGTTCTTTGGATTGAGCAGTTTGATATCTCTGTTTCTGTGGTACCTGAGAAAGGACATTTGGGAACGCTCTTAAGAATATGCTGAAAAGAAATACCCTCCAATAAAAACCAGAAGGAAACTTTCTGTGAAACAGCTCTAGGTCACCTGAAGTCCACTCACACAGTTAAGCTTCTGTTATCATTGAGCAGTATTCTAACACTCTTTTAGGTTAGTCAGCTAAGGGATACTCGGAAGCCCTTTGAGGTTTATGGTGAAAATGGAAATATCATCAATTAGATACTGGAGAGAAGATTTCTGAGGAGCTGCTTTGTGACGTGTGCATTTCAATGACAGAGTTTTACTTTTCTTCTCATAGAGGATTGGGGAATCCCGTTTAGAGAAAAACCTAAAGGTACATTCGGGGGTATATGGATGGTTAGGGTGAAAAAGGAAATATCCAGACCAAAACTGGAAAGAAGATATGTGTGAAACCGCTTTGTGATAGATATGTCTATTGATCTCACATAGATAAAACTTTCTTTCTATGAAACACTTTTGAAATTGTGTCATAGACAGACTCCTGAAGGACATTCGGAGCTCATTCAGGCATATGGTGGAAAAGGAGATATCTTCAGATAAATACTGGAGGGAAGCTACTGAGAAACTGCTTTGTGATGTAAGCATTCCATTCAGGGAGATATACCTCTTTTCTCATAAGGCAGTGTTTGAACATTCTTCCTGTAAAAGTGAAAAAGTGATATTTTCCAATGCTTTGAAGACTATAGTGAAAAGTGAAATATCCTGAAGTAAAACCCAGAAAGTAGCATTACAAGAAACTGCTTTCTGACGTGTGCATTCATTACAGACAGCTAAAGCTTACACTACCTGACCCAGTTTGGAAACTCTGTCTATGAGGAATGTGTGAAGGGATATTAAGTGGTGCCCAGAGGATTCCTGTGAGAAAGGAAACATCTTCCAAAGAAAACTGGAGAGAAGCTTTCAGAGCTACTGCTTTGTGATGTGTGTATTCATCTCATAGAGTTAAATGATTCTTTGGATTGAGCAGTTGAATTCACTGTTTCTGTGGAATCTGAGATAGGAGATTTCAGAACGCTCTTAAGAATATGCTGAAAAAGAAATACCCTCCAATAAAAACCAGAAAGAAACTTTCTGTGAAACACCTCTAGGTCACATGAAGTCCACTCTCACAATTAAAATTCTGTTTTCATTGAGCAGTATTCTAACACTGTTTTAGGTTAGTCAGCTAAGGGATACTCGGGAGCGCTTTGAGGCTTATGGTGAAAGTGGAAATATCTCCAGATAGATCCTGGAGATTTGATTTCTGAGGAGCTGCTTTGTGATGTGTGCATTCAACTCACAGAATTGTACTTTTCTTCTCATAGAGGATTGGGGAATCGTGTTTGGAGAAAAAGTAACCAGGGGACATTTGGGAGTATATGGATGGCTATGTTGTAAAGGAAATATCCTCAGACAAAAATGGAAAGAAGCTTTCTGTGAAACTGCTTTGTGATAGATATGTCTACTCGTCTCACATAGAAAAAACTTTTTTTCTATTACGTAGTTTTGAAACTGCGTCATGGAAAGATTCGCGAAGAGACATTTGGGAGCACATTCAGGCCTGTGGGGAAATAGGAGATATTCTCAGGTGAAAACTGGAGAGAAGCTTTCTGAGAAACTGCTTTGTTATGTCTGCATTCGACTCAGGAAGTTATACCTCTATTCTCATAAGGCAGTGTTTGAACACTGCTTCAGTAAAACTGAAAAAGTGATATGTTGCAGCATATTCAAGCCTACGGCATAAAGTGAAATATTCTGAAACAAAATCAAGAAAGAAGCATTCCAAGAAACTGTTCCTTGACATTTGCATTGATTTCAGAGAGTTTAAGCTTACACTACGTTGCCCAGGTTGGAAACTCTGTCTTTAAGGAATCTGTGAAATGATGTTAAGTGGTGCCCAGAGGCTTGTGGTGAGAAAGGAAACATCTCCCAATGAAAACTTGAGAGAAGCTTTTGGAGCAACTGCTTTGTGATGTGTGTATTCATTTTATAGAGTTAAATCCTTCTTTGGATTCAGCAGTTTGAAATCACTGTTTCTGTGGAACCTGAGAAAGGAAATTTGGGAATGCTCTTAAGAATATGCTGAAAAAGAAATACCCTCTCATAAAAACCACAAGGAAACTTTCTGTGAAACTCCTCTAGGTCTCGTGAAGTGCACTTCCACAGTTAAGCTACTGTTTTGATTGAGCAGTATTCTAACACTGTTGTAGGTTAGTCATCTAAGGGATACTTGGGAGCGCTTTGAGTCTTACAATGATAACTGAAATGTCTTCAGATAGATACTGGAGAGAAGATTTCCAAGGAGCTGCTTTGTGACATGTGCATTCCATTCACAGAAATACACTTTTCTTCTCATAGAGGATTGGAGAATCATGCTTGGAGAAAAAGCTAAAAGGTGACATTCAGGAGTATATTTACAGCTATGGTGAAAAAGGAAATATCCTCAGACAAAAACTGGAAAGAAGCTTTCTGTGAAACTTCTTTGGGATAGATATGTCTACTCACCTCACATAGATAAAACTTTCCTTCTATTACACAGGTTTGAAACTGCGTCATGGGCGAATTTGCAAAGGGACATTCAGAACACCTTTAGACCTGCGGGGAAATAGGAGATAAATTAAGATAAAAACTGGAGAGAAGCTTTCTGACAAACTGCTTTGTGATGTATGCATTCCACTCAGGAAGTTATACCTCTTTTTTCATTAGGCAGTGTTTTAACACTGTTCCTGTAAAACTGAAAACCTGATACTTTGAAGCGCATTGAAGTCTTCAGCGAGAAGTGAAATATCCTGAAATAAAACCTAGAAAGAAGCGTTTCAAGAAAATGCTCTCTGACGTGTACATTCATTTCAGAGAGTTAAAGCTCATCCTTCGTTGCTCTGTTTGGAATCGATGTCTTTGAGGAATCTGTGAAGGGATATTAAGGGGTGCACGGAGACTTGTGGTGAGAAAGGAAATGTCTTCCAATGAAAACTGCAGAGAAGCTTTCGAAACAACTGAATTGTGATGTGGGTATTCATCTCATAGAGTTGAATATTTCTTTGGATTGAGCAGTTTGAAATCACTGTTTCTGTAGAACCTGAGAAAGTATATTTGGGAACACTCTTAAGAATATGCTGAAAAAGAAATACCCTCCGATAAAAACCAGAAGGAAACTTTCTGTGAAACTGCTCTAGGTCACGTGAAGTCCACTCTCACAGTTAAGCTTCTGTTTTCATTGAGCAGTATTCTAACAGTGTTTTAGGTTAGTCAGCTAAGGGATACTTGGGAGCGCTTTGAGGCTTACGGTGAAAACGAAAATATCTTCAGATAGATACTGGAGAGAAGATTTCTGAGGAGCTGCTTTGTGATGTGTGCATTCCACTCACAGAGTTATACTTTTCTTCTCATAGAGGATTGGGGAATCCTGTTTGGAGAAAAAGCTACCAGGGACATTTGGGAGTATATGGATGGCTATGGTGAAAAGGAAATATCCTCAGACAAAAACTGGAAAGAATGTTTCTGTTAAACTGCTTTGTGACAGATATATCTATTCATCTCACATAGATAAAACTTTCTTTCTATTACGCAGTTTTGAAACTGCATCATGGACGGATTCGCGAAGGACATTCTGGAGCACATTCAGGCCTGTGGGGAAATAGGAGATATCTTCAGATAAAAACTGGAGAGAAGATTTCTGAGAAACTGCTTTGTGATGTGTGCATTCCACTCAGGGAGTTATACCTCTTTTCTCATAAGGCAGTGTTTGAACACTGTTCCTGTAAAACTGAAAAAGTGATATTTTGTAGTGCATTGAAGACTATGGCGAAAAGTGAAATATCCTGAAATAAAACCCAGAAAGAAGCATTCCAAGAAACTGCTCTCTGACGTGTGCATTCATTTCAGAGAGTTAAAGCTTACACTACGTTGCCCAGTTTGGAAACTCTGTCTTTGAGGAATCTGTGAAGGGATATTAAGTGGTGCCCGGAGACTTGTGGTGAGAAAGGAAATGTCTTCCAATGAAAACTGCAGAGAAGCTTTCAGAGCAACTGCTTTGTGATGTGTGTATTCATCTCATAGAGTTAAATCATTCTTTGGATTGAGCAGTTTGAAATCACTGTTTCTGTGGAACCTGAGAAAGGACATTTGGGAACACTCTTAAGAATATGCTGAAAAGAAATACCCTCCGATAAAAACCAGAAGGAAACTTTCTGTGAAACTGCTCTAGGTCACGTGAAGTCCACTTTCACAGTTAAGCATCTGTTTTCATTGAGCAGTATTCTAACACTGTTTTAGGTTAGTCAGCTAAGGGATACTCGTGAGTGCTTTGAGGCTTATGGTGAAAAGGAAATATCTTCAGATAAAAACTGGAGAGAAGATTTCTGAGGAGCTGCTTTGTGACGTGTGCATTCCACTCACAGAGTTATACTTTTCTTCTCATAGAGGATTGGGGAATCCCGTTTGGAGAAAAAGCGACCAGGTGACATTCGGGAGTACATGGAAAACTATGGTGAAAAGGAAATATCCTCAGACAAAAACTGGAAAGAAGCTTTCTGTGAAACTGCTTTGTGATAGATATGTCTATTCATCTCACATAGATAAAACTTTCTTTCTATTACACAGTTTAGAAACTGCATCATGGACGGATTCGTGAAGTGACATTCGGTGCACATTCAGGCCTGTGGGAAAATAGGATCTTCAGATAAAAACTGGAGAGAAGATTTCTGAGAAGCTGCTTTGTGATGTGTGCATTCCACTCAGGGAGTTATACCTCTTTTCTCATAAGGCAGTGTTTGAACACTGTTCCTGTAAAACTGAAAAAGTGATATTTTGCAGTGCATTGAAGACTATGGTGAAAAGTGAAATATCCTGAAATAAAACCCAGAAAGAAGCATTCGAAGAAACTGCTCTCTGACGTGTGCATTCATTTCAGAGAGTTAAAGCTTACACTACGTTGCCCAGTTTGGAAACTGTCTTTGAGGAATCTTTGAAGGGATATTAAGAGGTGGCACTGGGATTGTGGGGAGAAAGGAAATGTCTTCCGATGAAAACTGGAGAGAAGCTTTTGGAGCAACTGCTTTGTGATGTGTGTATTCATCTCATAGAGTTAAATCATTCTTTGGATTGAGCAGTTTGAAATCACTGTTTCTGTGGAACCTGAGAAAGGACATTTGGGAACACTCTTAAGAATATGCTGAAAAAGAAATACCCTCCGATAAAACCAGAAAGAAACTTTCTGTGAAACTGCTCTAGGTCACGTGAAGTCCACTTGCACAGTTAAGCTTCTGTTTTCATTGAGCAGTATTCTAACACTGTTTTAGGTTAGTCAGCTAAGGGATACTCGGGAGCGCTTTGAGGCTTACGGTGAAAACGGAAATATCTTCAGATAGATACTGGAGAAGATTTCTGAGGAGCTGCTTTGTGACGTGTGCATTCCACTCACAGAGTTATACTTTTCTTCTCATAGAGGATTGGGGAATCCCGTTTGGAGAAAAAGCTACCAGGGGACATTCGGGAGTATATGGATGGCTATGGTGAAAAGGAAATATCCTCAGACAAAAACTGGAAAGAAGCTTTCTGTGAAACTGCTTTGTGATAGATATGTCTATTCATCTCACATAGATAAAACTTTCTTTCTATTACACAGTTTTGAAACTGCATCATGGACGGATTCGTGAAGGACATTCAGGAGCACATTCAGGCCTGTGGGGAAATAGGAGATATCTTCAGATAAAAACTGGAGAGAAGCTTTCTGAGAAACTGCTTTGTGATGTGTGCATTCCACTCAGGAGTTATACCTCTTTTCTCATAAGGCAGTGTTTGAACACTGTTCCTGTAAAAGTGAAAAGTGATATTTTGCAGTGCATTGAAGACTATGGCAAAAAGTGAAATATCCTGAAATAAAACCCAGAAAGAAGCGTTCCAAGAAACTGCTCTCTGACGTGTGCATTCATTTCAGAGAGTTAAAGCTTACACTACATTGCCCAGTTTGGAAACTCTGTCTTTGAGGAATCTGTGAAGGGATATTAAGTGGTGCCCAGAGGCTTGTGGTGAGAAAGGAAACGTCTTCCAATGAAAACTGGAGAGAAGCTTTCAGAGCAACTGCTTTGTGATGTGTGTATTCATCTCATAGAGTTAAATCATTCTTTGGATTGAGCAGTTTGAAATCACTGTTTCTGTGGAACCTGAGAAAGGACATTTGGGAACGCTCTTAAGAATATGCTGAAAAGAAATACCCTCCAATAAAACCAGAAGGAAACTTTCTGTGAAACTGCTCTAGGTCACGTGAAGTCCACTTGCACAGTTAAGCTTCTGTTTTCATTGAGCAGTATTCTAACACTGTTTTAGGTTAGTCAGCTAAGGGATACTCAGGAGCGCTTTGAGGCTTATGGTGAAAACGAAAATATCTTCAGATAGATACTGGAGAGAAGATTTCTGAGGAGCTGCTTTGTGACGTGTGCATTCCACTCACAGAGTTATACTTTTCTTCTCATAGAGGATTGGGGAATCCTGTTTGGAGAAAAAGCTACCAGGGGACATTTGGGAGTATATGGATGGCTATGGTGAAAAAGGAAATATCCTCAGACAAAAACTGGAAAGAAGCTTTCTGTGAAACTGCTTTGTGATAGATATGTCTATTCATCTCACATAGATAAAACTTTCCTTCTATTACACAGTTTTGAAACTGCGTCATGGGCGAATTTGCAAAGGGACATTCAGGAGTATATTTACAGCTATGGTGAAAAGGAAATATCTTCAGATAGATACTGGAGAGAAGATTTCCAAGGAGCTGCTTTGTGATGTGTATTCATCTCACAGAGTTAAATCATTCTTTGGATTGAGCAGTTTGAAATCACTGTTTCTGTGGAACCTGAGAAAGGACATTTGGGAATGCTCTTAAGAATATGCTGAAAAGAAATACCCTCCAATAAAACCAGAAGGAAACTTTCTGTGAAACTGCTTTGTGATGTGCATTCCACTCAGGAGTTATACCTCTTTTCTCATAAGGCAGTGTTTGAACACTGTTCCTGTAAAACTGAAAAAGTGATATTTTGCAGTGCATTGAAGACTATGGCAAAAGTGAAATATCCTGAAATAAAACCCAGAAAGAAGCATTCAAGAAACTGCTCTCTGACGTGTGCATTCATTTCAGAGTTAAAGCTTACACTACGTTGCCCAGTTTGGAAACTCTGTCTTTAAGCAATCTGTGAATGGATATTAAGTGGAGCCCTGAGGCTTGTGGTGAGAAAGGAAATGTCTTCCGATGAAAACTGGAGAGAAGCTTTCAGAGCAACTGCTTTGTGATGTGTGTATTCATCTCATAGAGTTAAATCATTCTTTGGATTGAGCAGTTTGAAATCACTGTTTCTGTGGAACCTGAGAAAGGACATTTGGGAACACTCTTAAGAATATGCTGAAAAAGAAATACCCTCCAATAAAACCAGAAGGAAACTTTCTGTGAAACTGCTCTAGGTCACGTGAAGTCCACTTGCACAGTTAAGCTTCTGTTTTCATTGAGCAGTATTCTAACACTGTTTTAGGTTAGTCAGCTAAGGGATACTTGGGAGCGCTTTGAGGCTTATGGTGAAAACGGAAATATCTTCAGATAGATACTGGAGAGAAGATTTCTGAGGAGCTGCTTTGTGATGTGTGCATTCCACTCACAGAGTTATACTTTTCTTCTCATAGAGGATTGGGGAATCCCGTTTGGAGAAAAAGCTACCAGGGACATTTGGGAGTATATGGACAGCTATGGTGAAAAGGAAATATCCTCAGACAAAAACTGGAAAGAAGCTTTCTGTGAAACTGCTTTGTGATAGATATGTCTATTCATCTCACATAGATAAAACTTTCTTTCTATTACACAATTTTGAAACTGTGTCATGGACGGATTCGTGAAGGGACATTCAGGAGCACATTCAGGCCTGTGGGGAAATAGGAGATATCTTCAGATAAAAACTGGAGAGAAGCTTTCTGAGAAACTGCTTTGTGATGTGTGCATTCCACTCAGGAAGTTATACCTCTTTTCTCATAAGGCAGTGTTTGAACACTGTTCCTGTAAAACTGAAAAAGTGATATTTTGCAGTGCATTGAAGACTATGGCGAAAAGTGAAATATCCTGAAATAAAACCCAGAAAGAAGCATTCCAAGAAACTGCTCTCTGACGTGTGCATTCATTTCAGAGAGTTAAAGCTTACACTACATTGCCCAGTTTGGAAACTCTGTCTTTGAGGAATCTGTGAAGGGATATTAAGTGGTGCCCAGAGGCTTGTGGTGAGAAAGGAAACATCTTCCAATGAAAACTGGAGAGAAGCTTTTGGAGCAACTGCTTTGTGATGTGTGTATTCATCTCATAGAGTTAAATCATTCTTTGGATTGAGCAGTTTGAAATCACTGTTTCTGTGGAACCTGAGAAAGGACATTTGGGAACACTCTTAAGAATATGCTGAAAAAGAAATACCCTCCGATAAAAACCAGAAGGAAACTTTCTGTGAAACTGCTCTAGGTCACGTGAAGTCCACTCTCACTGTAAAGCTTCTGTTTTCATTGAGCAGTATTCTAACAGTGCTTTGGGTTAGTCAGCTAAGGGATATGCGGGATCGCTTGGAGGCTTACGGTGAGAAAGGAAATATCTTCATATAGATACTTTATTGAAGACTACCGAGGAGCTGCTTTGTGATGTGTGCATTCCTCTCACTGCGTTATACTTTTCTTTTCATAGAGGACGGGGGAATCCCTTTTGGAGAAAAAGCTACCAGGGGACATTCGGGATTATATAGATGGCTAAGGTGAAAAAGGAAATATCCTCAGACAAAAACTGGAAAGAATGTTTCTGTTAAACTGCTTTGTGACAGATATATCTATTCATCTCACATAGATAAAACTTTCTTTCTATTATGCAGTTTTGAAACTGCGTCATGGACGGATTTGCAAAGGGACATTCGGGAGCACATTCAGGCCTGTGGGGAAATAGGAGATATCTTCAGATAAAAACTGGAGAGAAGCTTTCTGAGAAACTGCTTTGTGATGTGTGCATTCCACTCAGGAGTTATACCTCTTTTCTCATAAGGCAGTGTTTGAACACTGTTCCTGTAAAACTGAAAAAGTGATATTTTGCAGTGCATTGAAGACTATGGCAAAAGTGAAATATCCTGAAATAAAACCCAGAAAGAAGCATTCAAGAAACTGCTCTCTGACGTGTGCATTCATTTCAGAGAGTTAAAGCTTACACTACGTTGCCCAGTTTGGAAACTCTGTCTTTGAGGAATCTGTGAAGGATATTAAGTGGCGCCCAGAGGCTTGTGGTGAGAAAGGAAATGTCTTCCGATTAAAACTGGAGAGAAGATTTCAGAGTCACTGCTTTGTGATGTGTATTCATCTCATAGAGTTAAATCATTCTTTGGATTGAGCAGTTTGAAATCACTGTTTCTGTGGAACCTGAGAAAGGACATTTGGGAACGCTCTTAAGAATATGCTGAAAAGAAATACCCTCTGATAAAAACCAGAAGGAAACTTTCTGTGAAACTGCTCTAGGTCATATGAAGTCCACTCGCACAGTTAAGCTTCTGTTTTCATTGAGCAGTATTCTAACACTGTTTTTGTTTAGTCTGTGAAGTGATATTCGGGAGTGCTTTGAGGCTTATGGTGAAAAGGAAATATCTTCAGATAAAAACTGGAGAGTAGATTTCAAGGAGCTGCTTTGTGACGTGTGCATTCCACTCACAGAGTTATACTTTTCTTCTCATAGAGGATTGGGGAATCCCGTTTGGAGAAAAAGCGACCAGGGGACATTTGGGAGTATATGGACAACTATGGTGAAAAGGAAATATCCTGAGACAAGAACTTGAAAGAAGCTTTCTGTGAAACTGCTTTGATAGATATGTCTATTCATCTCACATAGATTAAACATTCTTTCTATTATGCAGTTTTGAAACTGCGTAATGGAAGAATTTGCGAAGGACATTCGGTGCACATACAGGCCTGTGTGGAAATAGGAAATATCTTCAGATAAAAACTGGAGAGAAGATTTCTGAGGAGCTGCTTTGTGATGTGTGCATTCCACTCAGGGATATCTCTTTTCTCATAAGGCAGTGTTTGAACACTGTTCCTGTAAAACTGAAAAGTGATATTTTGCAGCATTGAAGACTATGGTGAAAAGTAAAATATCCTGAAATAAAACCCAGAAAGAAGCGTTCAAGAAAATGCTCTCTGACGTGTGCATTCATTTCAGAGAGTTAAAGCTTACACTACGTTGCCCAGTTTGGAAACTGTCTTTGAGGAATCTGTGAAGGGATGTTAAGTGACTCCCAGAGGCATGTGGTAAGAAAGGAAATGTCTTCCGATTAAAACTGGAGAGAAGCTTTTGGAGCAACTGCTTTGTGATGTGTATTCATCTCATAGAGTTAAATCATTCTTTGGATTGAGCAGTTTGAAATCACTGTTTCTGTGGAACCTGAGAAAGGACATTTGGGAACGCTCTTAAGAATATGCTGAAAAGAAATACCCTCCGATAAAAACCAGAAGGAAATTTTCTGTGAAACTGCTCTAGGTCATGAAGTCCACTTGCACAGTTAAGCTTCTGTTTTCATTGAGCAGTATTTTATCACTGTTTTAGGTTAGTCAGCTAAGTGATACTCAAGAACACTTTCAGGCCTACGGTGAAAGCAGAAATGTCTCCAGGTAGATACTGGAGAGAAGATTTCTGAGGACCTGCTTAGTGAGGTGCGCATTCCACTCACAGAGTTATAGTTTTCTTTTCATAAAGGATTAGGGAATCCCATTAGGAGAATAAGCTACCAGGGGACATTCGGGAGTATATGGACGGCTATAATGAAAAAGGGATTAGCCTCAGACAAAGCCTGACAAACAGCTTTCGGTGAAACTGCTTTGTGATAGATATGTCCTCTCATCTCACATTGATAAATCTTTCTTTCTATGAGACATTTTTGAAAATGCATCACGGACAGATTCGCGACAGGATATTTGGGATCACATTCAGGCCTGTGGGGAAATAGGGAATATCTTCATATAAAAACAGGAGAGAAGGTTTCTGTGAAAATGCTTGAGATGTGTGCATTACACTCAGGGACATACACTTCTTTTCTCGTAAGGCAGGGTTTGAACAATGCTCCTGTCAATATGAAAAAGTGATATTTTGCAGCTCATTTAAGGCTATAGCAAAAAATGAAATATGCTGAAGTAAATCCCAGAAGGAAGCATTCCAAGAAACTGCTCTCTGACGTGTGCATTCATTTCAGAGAGTTAACGCTTACACTACATGCCCGGTTTGGAAGCTCTGTCTTTGAGGAATCTGTGAAGGGATATTAAGTGGTTCCCCTGGGCTTGTGGTGAGAAAGGAAACGTCTTCCAATGAAATCTGGACGGAAGCTTTCAGAACAACTGCTTTGTGATGTGTGTATTCATCTCATAGAGTTAAATCGCTCTTTGGATTGAGCAGTTTGAAAGCACTGTTTCTGTGGAACCTGAGAAAGGACATTTGGGAACGCTCTTAAGAATATGCTGAAAAAGAAATAGCCTCCAATAAAAACCAGAAGGAAACTATCTGTGAAACTGCTCTAGGTCACGTGAAGTCCACTTCCACAGTTAAGCTTCTGTTTTCATTGAGCAGTATTCTAACAGTGTTTCTGGTGAGTCAGCTAACGGATACTCAGGAGCACTTTGAGGCTTATGGTGAAAACGAAAATATCTTCAGATGGATAGTAGAGAAAGATTCCGAGGAGCTGCTTTGTGACGTGAGCATTCCACTCACTGAGTTTTACTTTTCTTCCCGTATAGGTTTTGGAAATCCCGTTTGGAGACAAAGCCACCAGGGAACATTTGGGAGTGTATTGACAGCTATGGAGAAAAAGGAAATATCCTCAGAAAAATACTGGAAAGAAGCTTTCTGTGAAAGTTCTTTGTGATAGATATGTCTATTCATCTCACATAGATAAAACTTCCTTTCTATTATGCAGTTTTGAAACTGCATCATGGACGATTCATGAAGGACATTCCGGAGCTCATTCAGGCATATGGTGGAAAAGAAGATATCTTCAGATACAAACTGGAGAGAAGCTTTCTGAGAAACTGCTTTATGATGTGTGCATTTCACTCATGGTGCTGTACCTCTTTTCTCATAAGGCAGTGTTTGAACACTGTTCCTGTAAATGTGAAGCAGTGATATATTCCAGCACATTGAAGACTATGACGAAAAGTGAAATATCCTGAAATAAAACCCAGAAAGAAGCATATCAACAAACTGCTCTCTGACGTGTGCATTTATTTCAGAGAGTTAAAGTTTACACTACATGGCCCAGTTTGAATACTCTGTCTTTGAGGAATTGTCGAAGGGATATTAAGAGGCGTTCCTGGGCTTGTGGTGAGAAAGGAAACGTCTTCTGATGAAAACTGGAGAGAAGCTTTCGGAGGAACTGCTTTGTGATGTGTGTATTTATCTCATAGAGTTAAATCAGTCTTTGAATTGAGCAGATTGAAATCACTGTTTCTGTGCAACCTGACAAAGAACATTTGGGAACACTCTTAAGAATATGCTGAAAAAGAAATAACCTCCAATGAAAACCAGAAGGAAACATTTTGTGAAACTGCCCTAGGTCACGTTAAGTCCACTCACACAGTTAAACTTCTGTTTTCATTGAGCTGTATTCTAACAGTGTTTTAGGTTAGCCCGCTAAGGAATAATTGGGAGAGCTTGGAGGCTAACGGTGAAAACGAAAATATCTTCAGATAGATACGGAGAGCTGATTTCCAAGGAGCTCCTTTGTGAGGTGTGCATTTCACTCACAGAATTATAGTTTTTTTCCTCATGGATGGTTGGGGAATCCGTTTTGTAGAAATAGCAACCAGGGGACATTCTGGAGTATCTGGGCAGCTATGATGAAAAAGAAAATATCCTCAGACAAAAAATGGAAAGAAGCTTTCTGTGAAACTCCTTTGCAATACATATTTCTATTCATATCACATAGAAAGAACTTTCTTTTTTAACGCAGTTTTCAAACTACATCATGGACGGAATTCCCAAGGGACATTCAGGAGCACATTCTGACGTACAGTGAAATAGTAGCTATCTTCAGATAAAAGCAGGAGAGAAGATTTCTGGGAAACTGCTTTGTGATGTGTGCATTCCACTCAGGGAGATATACCTTTTTTTTCATAAGGCAGTGTTTGAACACTGTTCCTGTAAAAGTGAAAATGTGATCATTTGTAGCACATTGAAGACCATGGCGAAAAGTGATTTATCCTGAAATAAAACCCAGAAAGAAGCGTTCCAAGAAACTGCTCTCTGACGTGTGCATTCATTTCAGAGAGTTAAAGCTTACACTACATTGTCCAGGTTGGAAACTCCATCTTTGAGGAATCTGTGAAGGGATATTAAGTGGTGCCTCTGGGCTTGTGGTGAGAAAGGAAACGTCTTTCGATGAAAACTGGAGAGAAGCGTTTGGAGCAACTGCTTTGTGATGTGTGTATTCATCTCATAGATGTAAATCATTCTATGGATTGAGAGTTTGAAATCACTGTTTCTGTGGACCCTGAGAAAGGACATTTGAGAACGCTCTTAAAAATATGCTGAAAAGGAAATGCGCTTCGATAAAAACCAGATGGAAACTTTCTGTGAAACTGCTCTAGGTCACGTGAAGTCCACTTGCATAGTTAAGCTTCTGTTTTCTTTGAGCAGTTTTCTAACACTCTTTTGGGTTAGTTAGCTAATGGACACTCAGGAGCGCATTGAGGCTTATGGTGAAAATGGAAATACCTTCAGGAAAATACTGGAGAGAGGACTTCCGAGGATCTGCTTTTTGAGGTGTGCATTCCACTCACAGAGTTATGCTTTCCTTCTCATAGAGGATTGAGGAATCCCATTTGGAGAAAAAGCGACCAGGAGACATTTGGGATCATATGGATGTCAATGGTGAAAAAGGAAATATCCTCAGACAAAACCTGGAAAGAAGCTTTCTGTGAAAGTGCTTTGTGATATATATGTCTATTCATCTCACATAGATAATACTTTCATTCTATCATGCAGGTTTGAAACTGCGTCATGGACGAATTCACGTAGGGACATTCGGGAGCACATTCAGGGGTACTGTGAAAAAGGAGATATCCTCAGATAAAACTGGAGAAGCTTTCTGAGAAACTGCTTTGTGATGTGTGCATTGCATGCAGGGAGTTACACCTCTTTTTTCCTAAGGCAGTGTTTGAACACTGTTCCCGTAAAACTGAAAAAGTGAGAATATGTGATACTTTGCAGCGCATTGAAAACTATGGCGAAAAAGGAAATATCCTGAAAGAAAAACCTGAAAGAAGCATTTAAAGAAACTGCTCTCTGGCATGTGCATTCATTTCAGAGGGTTAAAGCTTAAACTCCATTGCCCAGTTTGGAAACTCTGTCTTTGAGAAATCTGTGAAGGGATATTAAGTGGTGCCCGGAGACTTGTGGTGAGAAAGGAAACGTCTTCTGATGAAAACTGGAGAGAAGCTTTCTGAGAAACTGCTTTGTGATGTGTTTATTCATCTCATAGAGTTAAATCATTCTTTGGATTGAGCAGTTTGAAATCACTGTTTCTGTGGAACCTAAGAAAGGGCATTTGGGAATGCTCTTAAGAATAGGCCAAAAAAGAAATACTCTCTGATAAAAACCAGAAGGAAAATTTCTGTGAAGCTGCTCTACATCACGTGAAGTCCCATTTCACAGTTAAGCATCTGTTTTCATTGAGCAGTATTCTAACACTGTTTTAGGTGAATCAGCTAAAGGATACTCAGGAGCACTTTGAGGCTTATGGTGAAAACGAAAATGTCTTCAAATAGACACTGGAGAGAAGATTTCCGAAGAGCTGCTTTGTGACGTGTGCATTCCACTCACAGAGTTTTACTTTTCCTCTCATATAGGATTGGATAATCCCGTTTGGAGAAAAAGCTACCAGGGAACATTCGGGAGTATATGGACGGCTATGCTGAAAATAAAATATCCTCAGAGACAAACTGGAAAGAAGATTTCTATGAAACTGCTTTGTGATAGATATCTGTATTCATCTCACACACATCAAATTTTCTTTCTATTATGCAGTTTTGAAACTGCGTCATGGATGGATTCGCAAAGCAACATCCGGGAGCACATTCAGGCATACAGTGATAAAGGAGATATCTTCAGATAAAAACTGGAGAGATGTTTTCTGGGAAACTGCTTTGTGATGTGTGCATTCCACTCACGGAGTTATAGGTATTTTCTCATAAGACAGTGTTTGAACACTGTTTCTGTAAACCTGAAAAGTGATATTTTGTATTGCATTGAAGACTATGGCGAAAAGTGAAATATCCTGAAATAAAACCAGAAAGAAGCATTCAAGAAACTACTCTGTGACATCTGCTTTCATTTCAGAGAGTTAAAGCTTACACTACATTGCCCAGTTTGGAAAGTCTGTCTTTGAGGAATCTGTGAAGGATATTAAGTGGTGCCTCTGGGCTTGTGGTGAGAAAGGAAACGTCTTCTGATGAAAACTGGAGAGAAGCTTTTGGAACAACTGCTTTGTGATGTGTGTATTCATCTCATAGAGTTAAATCATTCTTTGGATTGAGCAGTTTGAAATCACTGTTTCTGTGGAACATGAGAAAGGACTTTTGAGAACGCTCTTAAGAATATGCTGAAAAATAAATACCCTCCAATAAAAACCAGAAAGAAACTTTCTGTGAAACTGCTCTAGGTCACGTGAAGTCCACTCACACAGTTAAGCTTCTGTTTTCATTGAGCAGTATTCTAACACTGTTTTAGGTGAGTCATCTAAGGGATACTTGGGAGTGCTTTGAGGCTTATGGTGAAAAGGAAAATATCTTCACATACATAGTGGAGAGCATATTTCCGAGAAGCTGCTTTGTGACATGTGCATTTCACTCACAGAGTTATACTTTTCTTCTCATGTAAGATTGGGGAATCCTGTTTGGAGAAAAAGCTACCAGGAAACATTCGGGAGTATATGGACGGCTATGTTGAAAATAAAATATCCTCAGACAAACTGGAAAGAAATTTTCTATGAAAGTGCTTTGTGATATATATGTCTATTCATCTCACATAGATAATACTTTCATTCTATCATGCAGGTTTGAAACTGCGTCATGGACGAATTCACGTAGGGACATTCGGGAGCACATTCAGGGGTACTGTGAAAAAGGAGATATCCTCAGATAAAAACTGTAGAGAAGCTTTCTGAGAAACTGCTTTGTGATGTGTGCATTGCATGCAGGGAGTTACACCTCTTTTTTCCTAAGGCAGTGTTTGAACACTGTTCCCGTAAAACTGAAAAAGTGAGAATATGTGATACTTTGCAGCGCATTGAAAACTATGGCGAAAAAGGAAATATCCTGAAAGAAAAACCTGAAAGAAGCATTTAAAGAAACTGCTCTCTGGCATGTGCATTCATTTCAGAGGGTTAAAGCTTAAACTCCATTGCCCAGTTTGTAAACTCTGTCTTTGAGAAATCTGTGAAGGGATATTAAGTGGTGCCCGGAGACTTGTGGTGAGAAAGGAAACGTTTTCCGATGACAACTGGAAAGAAGCTTTCAGAGCAACTGCTTTGTGATGTGTTTATTCATCTCATAGAGTTAAATCATTCTTTGGATTGAGCAGTTTGAAATCACTGTTTCTGTGGAACCTAAGAAAGGGCATTTGGGAATGCTCTTAAGAATAGGCCAAAAAAGAAATACTCTCCGATAAAAACCAGAAGGAAACTTTCGGTGAAGCTGCTCTATGTCACGTGAAGTCCCCTTTCACAGTTAAGCATCTGTTTTCATTGAGCAGTATTCTAACGCTGTTTTAGGTGAATCAGCTAAAGGATACTCAGGAGCGCTTTGAGGCTTACGGTGAAAACGAAAATGTCTTCAAATAGATACTGGAAAGAAGATTTCTGAGGAGCTGCTTTGTGACGTGTGAATTCCACTCACAGAGTTTTACTTTTCCTCTCATAGAGGATTGGTGAATCCTGTTTGGAGAAAAAGCTACCAGGAAACATTCGGGAGTATATGGACGGCTATGTTGAAAATAAAATATCCTCAGAGACAAACTGGAAAGAAGATTTCTATGAAACTGCTTTGTGATAGATATCTGTATTCATCTCACATACATCAAATTTTCTTTCTATTACAGTTTTGAAACTGCGTCATGGACGGATTCACAAAGTGACATCCAGGAGCACATTCAGGTGTACGGTGATAAAAGAGGTATCTTCAGATGAAAACTGGAGAGCTGTTTTCTGGGAAACTGCTTTGTGATGTGTGCATTCCACTGAGGGAGTTATAGGTATTTTCTCATAAGGCAGTGTTTGAACACTGTTTCTGTAAACCTGAAAAAGTGATATTTTGTATTGCATTGAAGACTATGGCGAAAAGTGAAATATCTGGAAATAAAACCCAGAAAGAAGCATTCGAAGAAACTACTCTGTGACATCTGCTTTCATTTCAGAGAGTGAAAGCTTACAATATGTGGCCCAGTTTGGAAAGTCTGTCTTTGAGGACTCTGTGATGGGATATTAAGTGGCGCCCGGAGTCTTGTGGTGAGAAAGGAAACGTCTTCTGATGAAAACTGGAGAGAAGCTTTTGGAACAACTGCTTTCTAATGTGTGTATTCATAGCATATAGTGAAATCATTCTTTGGATTGAGCAGTTTGAAATCACTGTTTCTGTGGAACCTGAAAAAGTAATTTTGAGAACGCTCTTAAGAATATGCTGAAAAAGAAATACCTTCCAATAAAAACCAGAAAGAAACTTTCTGTGAAACTACTCTAGGTCACGTGAAGTCCACTCTCACAGTTAAGCTTCTGTTTTAACTGAGAAGTATTCTAACACTGTTTTAGGTGAGTCATCTAAGGGATACTCGTGAGTGCTTTGAGGCTTATGGTGAAAAGGAAAATATCTTCACATACATAGTGGAGAGCATATTTCCGAGAAGCTGCTTTGTGACATGTGCATTTCACTCACAGAGTTATACTTTTCTTCTCATGTAAGATTGGGGAATCCTGTTTGGAGAAAAAGTGGCCAGGGGACATTCGGGGGTATAGGGACTGCTTTGGTGAGAAAGGAAATATCCTCAGACATAAACTGGAAAGAAATTTTCTATGAAAGTGCTTTGTGATAAATATATCTATTCATCTCACATAGAGAAAACTTTCTTTCTATTACACAGTTTAGAAACTGCATCATGGACGGATTCGTGAAGTGACATTCCGGAGCACATTCAGGCCTGTGGGAAATAGGAAATGTCTTCAGATAAAAACTGGAGAGAAGCTTTCAGAGCAACTGCTTTGTGATGTGTGCATTCCACTCAGGAGTTATACCTCTTTTCTCATAATTCAGTGTTTGAACAAGTTTCCTGTAAAAGTGAAAGGGTGATACTTTGCAGTGCATTGAACTCTATGGCAAACAGTGAAATATCCTGAAATAAAACACAGAAAGAAGCTTTGCAAGAAACTGCTCTCTGACGTGTGCATTCATTTGAGATAGTTAAAGCTTACACTACATTGCCCAGTTTGGAAACTCTGTCTTTGAGGAATCTTTGAAGGGATATTAAGAGGCAGCACTGGGATTGTGGAGAGAAAGGAAACGACGTCCGATGAAAACTGGAGAGAGGCTTTCGGAGCAACTGCTTTGTGATGTGTGTATTCATCTCATAGAGTTAAATCATTCTTTTGATTGAGCAGTTTGAAATCACTGTTTCTCTGGAACCTGAGAAAGAACATTTGGGAACACTCTTAAGAATATGCTGAAAAAGAAATATCCTCCGATAAAAACCAGAAGGAAACTTTCTGTGAAACTGCTCTAGGTCATATCAAGTCCACTCACAGAGTTAAGCTTCTGTTTTCATTGAGCAGTATCCTAACACTGTTTTACGTGAGTCAGCTAAGGGATACTCGGGAGTGCTTTGAGGCTAACGGTGAAAACGAAAATATCTTCAGATAGATACTGGAGAGCAGATTTCCGAGGAACTGCTTTGTGACGTGTGCATTCCACTCACAGAGTTAAACTTTTCTTCTCATAGGGGTTGTGGAATCCCGTTGGGAGAAATAGCTACCAGGGGACATTCAGGAGTATATTTACTGCTATGGTGGAAAAGGAAATATCCTCAGACAAAAACTGGAAAGAAGCTTTCTGTGAAACTGCTTTGTGATAGATATGTCTATTCATCTCACATAGATAAAACATTCTTTCTATTATGCACTTTTGAAACTGCATCATGGACGGATTCGTGAAGTGACATTCGGGAGCACATTCAGGCCTGTGGGAAATAGGAAATGTCTTCAGATAAAAACTGGAGAGAAGCTTTCTGAGAAACTTCTTTGTGATGTGTGCATTCCACTCAGGAGTTATACCTCTTTTCTCATAAGGCAGTGTTTGAACACTGTTCCTGTAAAACTGAAAAGTGATATTTTGCAGTGCATTGAAGACTATGGTGAAAAGTGAAATATCCTGAAATAAACCCAGAAGGAAGTATTCCAAGAAACTGCTCTCTGACATGTGAATTCATTTCAGAGAGTTAAAGCTTAGACTACGTCACCCAGTTTGGAAATTCTGTCTTTGAGGAATCAGTGAAGGGATATTCAGTGGTGCCCACGGGATTGTGGTAAGAAAGGAAACGTCTTCTGATGAAAACTGGAGAGAAGCTTTCGGAGCAACTGCTTTGTAATGTGTGTATTCATCTCCTAGAGTTAAATCATTCTTTGGAATCAGCAATTTGAAATCACTGTTTCTGTGGAACCTGGGAAAGGAAATTTGGGAACACTCTTAAGAGTATGCTGAAAGAGAAATACCCTCCAATAAAAACCAGAAGGAAACTTTCTGTGAAACTGCTCTAGGTCACGTGATGTCCACTAGCAGAGTTAAGCTTTTGCTTTCATTGGGCAGTTTTCTAACACTCTTTTACATTAGTCAGCTAAGGGATACTTGGAAGCACTTTGAGGCTTATGGTGAAAGAGGAAATATCTTCAGATAGGTACTGGAGAGAAGATTTCTGAGGAGCTGCTTTGTGACGTGTGCATTCCACGCACAGAGTTATGCTTTTCTTCTCATAGAAGATTGGGGAATCCCGTTTGGAGAAAAAGCTACCAGGGGAAAGTTGGGGCATATGGACAGCTGTGATGAAAAAGGAAATATCCTCAGACAAAAATTGGAAAGAAGCTTTCTGTAAAACTTCTTTGTGATAGATATGGCTATTCATCTCACATAGATAAAACTTTCTTTCTATTACACAGTTTAGAAACTGCATCATGGACGGATTCGTGAAGGAATTTCAGGAGCACATTCAGGCCTGTGAGGAAATAGGAGATATCTTCAGATAAAAACTGGAGAAGCTTTCTGAAACTGCTTTGTGGTGTGTGCATTCCACTCAGGAGTTATACCTCTTTTCTCATAAGGCAGTGTTTGAACAAGTTTCCTGTAAAAGTGAAAGGGTGATACTTTGCAGTGCATTGAACTCTATGGCAAACAGTGAAATATCCTGAAATAAAACACAGAAAGAAGCTTTGCAAGAAACTGCTCTCTGACGTGTGCATTCATTTCAGAGTTAAAGCTTACACTACATTGCCCAGTTTGGAAACTCTGTCTTTGAGGAATCTTTGAAGGGATATTAAGAGGTGGCACTGGGATTGTGGTGAGAAAGGAAACAACTTCCGCTGGAAACTGGAGAGAAGCTTTTGGAGCAACTGCTTTGTAATATTTGTATTCATCTCATAGAGTGAAATCATTCTTTGATTGAGCAGTTTGAAATCACTGTTTCTGTGGAACCTGAAAAAGTAATTTTGAGAACGCTCTTAAGAATATGCTGAAAAAGAAATACCTTCCAATAAAAACCAGAAAGAAACTTTCTGTGAAACTACTCTAGGTCACATGAAGTCCACTCTCACAGTTAAGCTTCTGTTTCAACTGTGAAGTATTCTAACACTGTTTTAGGTGAGTCATCTAAGGGATACTCGTGAGTGCTTTGAGGCTTATGGTGAAAAGGAAAATATCTTCACATACATAGTGGAGAGCATATTTCCGAGAAGCTGCTTTGTGACGTGTGCATTCCACTCACAGAGTTATACTTTTCTTCTCATAGAAGATTGGGGAATCCTGTTTGGAGAAAAAGCTACCAGGGAAAGTTGGGGCATATGGACAGCTGTGATGAAAAGGAAATATCCTCAGACATAAACTGGAAAGAAATTTTCTATGAAAGTGCTTTGTGATAAATATATCTATTCATCTCACATAGAAAACTTTCTTTCTATTACACAGTTTAGAAACTGCATCATGGACGGATTCGTGAAGGGAATTTCAGGAGCACATTCAGGCCTGTGGGAAATAGGAGATATCTTCAGATAAAAACTGGAGAGAAGCTTTCTGAGAAACTGCTTTGTGGTGTGTGCATTCCACTCAGGGAGTTATACCTCTTTTCTCATAATTCAGTGTTTGAACAAGTTTCCTGTAAAAGTGAAAGGGTGATACTTTGCAGTGCATTGAACTCTATGGCAAACAGTGAAATATCCTGAAATAAAACACAGAAAGAAGCTTTGCAAGAAACTGCTCTCTGACGTGTGCATTCATTTGAGAAAGTTAAAGCTTACACTACATTGCCCAGTTTGGAAACTCTGTCTTTGAGGAATCTTTGAAGGGATATTAAGAGGTGGCACTGGGATTGTGGTGAGAAAGGAAACAACTTCCGCTGGAAACTGGAGAGAAGCTTTCAGAGCAAATACTTTGTGATGTGTGTATTCATCTCATAGAGTGAAATCATTCTTTTGATTGAGCAGATTGAAATCACTGTTTCTCTGGAATCAGAGAAAGAACATTTGGGAACACTCTTAAGAATATGCTGAAAAAGAAATATCCTCCAATGAAAACCAGAAGGAAACTTTCTGTGAAACTGCTCTAGGTCATATCAAGTCCACTCACAGTTAAGCTTCTGTTTTCATTGAGCAGTATTCTAACACTCTTTACATTAGTCAGCTAAGGGATACTTGGAAGCACTTTGAGGCTTATGGTGAAAGGGGAAATATCTTCAGATAGATACTGGAGAGAAGATTTCTGAGGAGCTGCTTTGTGACGTGTGCATTCCACTCACAGAGTTGAACTTTTCTTCTCATAGAGGATTGGGGAATCCCGTTTGGAGAAAAAGCTACCAGGGACATTCAGGAGTATATTTACTGCTATGGTGGAAAAGGAAATACCTTCAGACAGATACTGGAGAGAAGATTTCTGAGGAGCTGCTTTGTGATAGATATGTCTATTCATCTCACATAGATAAGACTTTCTTTGTATTAGACAATTTTGAAACTGTGTAATGGACAGATTCATGAAGCGACATTCGGGAGAACATTCAGGCCTGTGAGGAAATAGGAGATATCTTCAGATAAAAACTGGAGAAGCTTTCTGAGAAACTGCTTTGTGATGTGTGCATTCCACTCAGGAGTTATACCTCTTTTCTCATAAGGCAGTGTTTAAACACTGTTCCTCTAAAACTGAAAAAGCAATACTTTGCAGCGCATTGAAGACTATGGCAAAAGTGAAATATCCTGAAATAAACCCAGAAAGAAGTGTTGCAAGAAACTGCTCTCTGACGTGTGCATTCATTTCAGAGTTAAAGCTTACATTATGTCGCCCAGTTTGGAAACTGTCTTTGAGGAATCAGTGAAGGGATATTCAGTGGTGCCCACGGGCTTGTGGTAAGAAAGGAAACGTCTTCTGATGAAAACTGGAGAAGCTTTCTGAGAAACTGCTTTGTGATGTGTGTATTCATCTCATAGAGTTAAATCATTTTTTGGAATTAGCAATTTGAAATAACTGTTTCTGTGGAATCTGGGAAAGAACATTTGGGAACACTCTTAAGGGTATGCTGAAAAAGAAATACCCTCCAATAAAAACCAGAAGGAAACTTTCTGTGAAACTGCTCTAGGTCACGTGATGTCCACTAGCAGAGTTAAGCTTTTGCTTTCATTGGGCAGTTTTCTAACACTCTTTTACATTAGTCAGCTAAGGGATACTTGGAAGCACTTTGAGGCTTATGGTGAAAGGGGAAATATCTTCAGATAGGTACTGGAGAGAAGATTTCTGAGGAGCTGCTTTGTGATGTGCATTCCACTCACAGAGTTATACTTTTCTTCTCATAGAGGATTGGGGAATCCCGTTTGGAAAAAGGTACTATGGGACAATTGTGAGTATATGGACAGCTATGGTGAAAAGGAAATATCCTCAGACAAAAACTGGAAGAAGCTTTCTGAGAAACTGCTTTGTGATAGATATGTCTATTCATCTCACATAGATAAACTTTCTTTGTATTAGACAATTTTGAAACTGTGTCATGGACGGATTCGTGAAGGGAATTTCAGGAGCACATTCAGGCCTGTGAGGAAATAGGAGATATCTTCAGATAAAAACTGGAGAAGCTTTCTGAGAAACTGCTTTGTGATGTGCATTCCACTCAGGAGTTATACCTCTTTTCTCATAAGGCAGTGTTTGAACACTGTTCCTGTAAAAGTGAAAAGTGATATTTTGCAGTGCATTGAAGACTATGGCAAAAGTGAAATTGCATGAAATAAAACCAAGAAAGAAGCGCTCAAGAAACTGCTCTCTGACGTGTGCATTCATTTCAGAGTGTTAAAGCTTACACTACGTTGCCCAGTTTGGAAACTCTGTCTTTGAGGAATCTGCAAAGGGATACTAAGTGGAGCCTGGTGGCTTGTGGTGAGAAAGGAAACGTCTTCCAATGAAAACTGGACAGAAGGTTTTGGAGGAACTGATTTGTGATGTGTGTATTCATCTCACAGAGTTAAATCATTCTTTCGTTTGAGCAGTTTGAAATCACTGTTTCTGTGGAACCTGAGAAAGGACATTTGGGAACACTCTTAAGAATATGCTGAAAAAGAAATACCCTCCGATAAAACCAGAAGGAAACTTTCTGTGAAACTGCTCTAGGTCACTGAATTCCAGTCACACAGTTAAGCTTCTGTTTTCATTGAGCAGTATTCTAACACTCTTTTAGGTTTGACAGCTAAGGAATACTCAGGATTGCTTTCAGACTTACAGTGAAAAGGAAATACCTTCAGACAGATACTGGAGAGAAGATTTTCGAGGAGCTGCTTCATGACGTGTGCATTATACTCACAGAGTTATACTTTTCTTCTCATAGAAGATTGGGGAATCCCGTTTGGAGAAAAAGCTACCAGGGGAAAGTTGGGGCATATGGACAGCTGTGATGAAAAAGGAAATATCCTCAGACAAAAACTGGGAAGAAGCTTTCTGCAAAACTTCTGTGTGATAGATACAGCTGTTCATCTCACATAGATAAGACTTTCTTTGTATTAGACAATTTTGAAACTGTGTCATGGACGGATTCGTGAAGGGAATTTCAGGAGCACATTCAGGCCTGTGAGGAAATAGGAGATATCTTCAGATAAAAACTCTAGAGAAGCTTTCTGAGAAGCTGCTTTGTGACATGTGCTTTCCAATCAGGGATGTATACCTCTTTTCACGTAAGGCAGTGTTTTAGTACTGTTCCTGTGAAAATGAAAAAGTTATATTTTGCTGCATAATGAAGACTATGGCAAAAAGTGAAATTGCATGAAATAAAACCAAGAAAGAAGCGCTCCAAGAAACTGCTCTCTGACGTGTGCATTCACTTCAGGGGGTTAAAGATTGCACTCCATTGCCCAGTTTGTAAACTCTTTATTTGAGCAATCGGTGAAGGCATATTAAGTGGTGCATAGAGGCTGGTGTTGAGAAAGATAACATCTTCCAATGAAAACTGGACAGAAGGTTTTGGAGGAACTGATTTGTGATGTGTGTATTCATCTCACAGAGTTAAATCATTCTTTCGTTTGAGCAGTTTGAAATCACTGTTTCTGTGGAACCTGAGAAAGGACATTTGGGAACACTCTTAAGAATATGCTGAAAAAGAAATACCCTCTGACAAAAACCACAGGAACTTTCTGTGAAACTGCTCTAGGTCACTGAATTCCAGTCACACAGTTAAGCTTCTGTTTTCATTGAGCAGTATTCTAACACTCTTTTAGGTTTGACAGCTAAGGAATACTCAGGATTGCTTTCAGACTTACAGTGAAAAGGAAATACCTTCAGACAGATACTGGAGAGAAGATTTGAGGAGCTGCTTTGTGATGTGTGCATTCCACTCACAGAGTTATACTTTTCTTCTCATAGAGGATTGGGGAATCCAGTTTGTAGAAAAAGCTACCAGGGGACAGTCGGGAGTAAATGGACGGCTATGTTTAAAAAGGAAATATCCTCAGACAAAAACTGGAAAGAAGCTTTCTGTGAAACTGCTTTGTGATAGATATGTCTATTCATCTCACATAGATAAAACTTCTTTCTATTACGCAGTTTTGAAACTGTATCATGGACAGATTCGCAAACAGACTTTCGAGAGCACATTCAGACATGTGGGGAAATAGGAGATAAATTCAGATTAAAACTGGAGAGAATCTTTCTGAGAAACTGCTTTGCGATGTGTGCATTCTATGCAGGGAGTCTTGCCTCTTTTCTCATAAAGTAGTGATTGAACACTGTTCCTGTAAAAGTGAAAAAGTGATATTTTGCAGTGCATTGAAGACTATGGCAAAATGAAATATCCGTATAAAAAACCCAGAAAGAAGTGTTGCAAGAAACTGCACTTTGAGGAGTGGATTCATTTCAGAGTGTTAAAGCTTACACTACGTTGCCCAGTTTGGAAACTCTGTCTTTTAGCAATCTGTCAAGGAATATTAAGTGGTGCATAGAGGCTGGTGTTGAGAAAGAAAACGTCTTCCAATGAAAACTGGAGAGAAGCTTTTGGAGCAACTGCTTTATGATGTGTGTATTCATCTCATAGAGTTATATCATTCTTTGGATTGAGCAGTTTGAAATCACTGTTTCTGTGGAATCTCAAAAAGGACATTTGAGAACACCCTTAAGAATATGCTGAAAAGAAAATATCCTCAAACAAAAACTGGAAAGAAGCTTTCTGTGAAACTGCTATAGGTCACGTGAATTCCACTCACACAGTTAAACTTCTGTTTTCATTGAGCAGTATTCTAACACTGTTTAAGGTTTATCTTCTAAGGCATACTAGGGTGCACTTTGAGGCTTATGATGAAAATGGAAATATCTTCACATAGATACCGGAGAGAAGATTTCCAAGGAGCTGCTTTGTGGTGCATGCATTCCACTTACAGAGTTATACTTTTCTTCTCTTAGAGGATTGGTTAATCCTGTTTGGAGAAAAAGCTACCAGGGAACATTTGGGAGTAAATGAACGATGATGGTGAAAAAGAAAATATCCTCAAACAAAAACTGGAAAGAAGTTTTATGTCAAACTGCTTTGCAATAGATATGTCTACTCATCTCACATAGATAAGACATTCCTTCTATTAAAAAGTTTTCTAACTGCGCCATGTACGGACTGATGAAGGGACTTTCGGGAGCACATTCAGGCCTATGTGGAAATAGAAAGTATGTTCAGATAAAAACTGGGTAAATCTTTCTGAGGAACTGCTTTGTGATGTGTGCATTCCACGCAGGGACTTATACCTCTTTTCTCATAAGGCAGTGTTTGAACAGTGTTCCTGTAAAAGTGAAAAAGTGATAATCTGCAGCATTGAAGACTATGGTGAAAAGGAAATATCCTCAGACAAAACCAGAAAGAAGCATTCCAGGAAACTGTTCTCTGACGGGTGCATTCATTTCAGAGTGTTAAAGCTTACACTACGTTGCCCAGTTTGAAACTCTGTCTTTGAGGAATCTTTGAAGGGATATTAAGAGGTGCCCCTGGGCTTGTGGTGAGAAAGGAAACGTCTTCTGTTGAAAACTGGAGAGAAGCTTTCTGAGAAACTGCTTTGTGACAGATATGTCTATCCATCTCACATGGATAAAACTTTCTATCTTTTACCCATTGTTGAAACTGCGCCATGGATGAATTCGAGAAGGGACATGCGGGAGCATATTCAGGCATAAGGTGAAAAAGGAATTATCTTCAGATAGAAACTGGAGAGAATCTTTCTGAGGAACTGCTTTGTGATGTGTGCATTCCACGCAGGGACTTATACCTCTTTTCTCATAAGGCAGTGTTTGAACAGTGTTCCTGTAAAAGTGAAAAAGTGATAATCTGCAGTATATTGAAAACTATGGCAAAAAGTGATATATCTGGATATAAAACCAAGAGAGAAACATTCCAAGGAACTCTTCCCTGACGTGTGGATTCATTTCAGAGAGCTAAAGCTTACACTACGTCACCCAGTTTGGAAACTGTCTTTGAGGAATCTGCAAAGGGATACTAAGTGGAGCCTGGTGGCTTGTGGTGAGGAAGGAAACGTCTTCCAAAGAAAACTGGAGAGAAACATTCGGATCAACTGCTTTGTGATGTGTGTATTCATTTCATAGAGTTATATAGTCCTATGGATTGAGCAGTTTGAAATCATTTTTTCTGTGTAACCTGAGAAAGGATAATTCGGAACATTCTTAAGAATATGCTGAAAAAGAAATACCCTCCGATAAAAACCAGAAGAAAACTTTCTGTGAAACTGCTCTTGGTCACGGGAAGTCCACTTGCACATTGAAGCTTCTGCTTTCATTGAGCAGTATTCTAACACTCTTTTAGGTTAGACAGCTAAGGGATATTTGGGAGCGCTTAGAGGCTAATGGTGAAAACAGAAATATATTCAGATAAACAGTGGAGAGAAGATTTCCGAGGAGCTGCTTTGTGTCGTGTGCATTCCACTCACAGAGTTATAGTTTTCTTCTCATACAGGATTGGGGAATCCAGTTTGTAGAAAAAGCTACCAGGGGACAGTCGGGAGTAAATGGACGGCTATGTTTAAAAAGGAAATATCCTCAGACAAAAACCAGAAAGAACCTTTCTGTGAAACTGCACTGTGATAGATATGTCTATTCATCTCACATTGATAAAACTTCCTTTCTATTACACAGTTTTGAAATTGCATCATTGACGGATTCACGAAGGGAATTTGGCAGCACATTCAAGCCTGTAGGGAAATAGGAGATATCTTCCGATAAATACTGAAGAGAAGCTTTCTGAGAAACTGCTTTGTGATGTGTGCATTCCACTCAGGGAGTTACACCTCTTTTCTCCTAAGACAGTGTTTGAACACTGTTCCTGTAAAACTGAAAAGTGATATATCGCAGCGCATTGAAGACTATGGCGAAAAGTGAAATATCCTGAAATAAAACCCAGAAAGAAGCATTCCAGGAAACTGTTCTCTGACGGGTGCATTCATTTCAGAAAGATAAAACTTACGCTAGGTTGCCCAATTTGCAAACTCTGTCTTTGAGGAATCCTTGAAGGGATATAAAGTGGTGTGAGGAGGCTTGTGGTGAGAAAGGAAACGTCTTCTGTTGAAAACTGGAGAGAAGCTTTTGGAGCAACTACTTTGTGATATGAGTATGCATCTCATACAGTTAAACAATTCTTTGGATGGAGCAGTTTGAAATCACTGTTTCTGTGGAACCTGAGAAAGGACATTAAGGAAGTCTCTTGAGAATATGCTGAAAAGAAATATCCTGAAATAAAACCCAGAAAGAAGCATTCCAGGAAACTGTTCTCTGACGGGTGCATTCATTTCAGAAAGATAAAACTTACGCTAGGTTGCCCAATTTGCAAACTCTGTCTTTGAGGAATCCTTGAAGGGATATAAAGTGGTGTGAGGAGGCTTGTGGTGAGAAAGGAAACGTCTTCTGTTGAAAACTGGAGAGAAGCTTTTGGAGCAACTACTTTGTGATATGAGTATGCATCTCATACAGTTAAACAATTCTTTGGATGGAGCAGTTTGAAATCACTGTTTCTGTGGAACCTGAGAAAGGACATTAAGGAAGTCTCTTGAGAATATGCTGAAAAAGAAATACCGTCCAATAAAATCCAGAAGGAAACATTCTGTTAAACTGCTCTAGGTCACGTGAAGTCCACTCGCATGATTAAGCTTCTGTTTTCATTCAGCAGTATTCTAACATTGTTTTAGGTTAGTCAGCTAACGGATACTGGAGTGCTTTGAGGCATACAGTGAAAACAAATAACTTCAGATAGATTCTGGAGAGAAGACTTCCGAGGAGATGCTTTGTAACATGTGCATTCCAGTCACAGAGTTATACTTTTCTTCTCATAGAGTATCAGGGAATCCCGTGTGGAGAAAAAGCTACCAGGGACATTCTCGAGTATCTGAATGGCTATAGTGAAAAAGGAACTATTCTCAGACAAAAACTGAAATAAGCTTTCTGTGAAACTGCTTTGTGACAGATATGTCTATCCATCTCACATGGATAAAACTTTCTATCTTTTACCCATTGTTGAAACTGCGCCATGGATGAATTCGAGAAGGGACATGCGGGAGCATATTCAGGCATAAGGTGAAAAAGGAATTATCTTCAGATAGAAACTGGAGAGAAGGTTTCTGAGATACTGCTTTGAGATGTGTGCATTCCACTCAGGGATTTATACTTCTTTTCTCATAAGACAGTGTTTGATCACTGTTCCTGTAAAACTGAAAAGTAATATTTTGCAGCTCATTGCAGAGTATGGCAGAAAAAGAAATATCCTGAAATAAAACCCAGAAAGAAGCATTCCAGGAAACTGTTCTCTGACGGGTGCATTCATTTCAGATAGTTAAAATTTACACTACGCTGCCCAGTTTGGAAACTCTGTCTTTGAGGAATCTTTGAAGGGATATTAAGAGGTGCCCCTGGGCTTGTGGTGAGAAAGGAAATGACTTCTGATGAAAACTGGAGAGAAGCTTTCGGAGAAACTGCTTTGTGATGTGTGTATTCATCTCATAGAGTTAAATCATTCTTTGGATTGAGCAGTTTGAAATCACTGTTTCTGTGGAACCTGAGAAAGGACATTAAGGAAGTCTCTTGAGAATATGCTGAAAAAGAAATACCCTCCGATAAAAACCAAAAGGAAACTTTCTGTGAAGCTGGTCTTGGTCATATCAAGTCCACTCACATAGTTATGCTTCTGTTTTCATTGAGCAGAATCCTAACACTGTTTTAGGTTACTCAGCTAACGGATACTCGGGAGTGCTTTGAGGCATACAGTGAAAACAAATAACTTCAGATAGATTCTGGAGAGAAGACTTCCGAGGAGCTGCTTTTTGACATGTGCATTCCACTCACACAGGTACACTTTTCTTCTCATAGAGTATTGGGGAATCCCTTTTGGAGAAAAAGCTACCAGGGGACATTTGGTAGTGTATGGACGGTTATGATGTATAAGGAAATACCCTCAGACAAAAAGTGAAAAGAAGCCTTCTGTGAAACAGCTTTGTGGTAGATATGTTTATTCATCTCACATAGTTACAACTTTCATTCTATTACACAGTTTTGAAACTGCTCTATGGATAGATTCGAGAAGGGACATTTGGAACACATTCAGGCCTGTGGGGAAATGGGAAATATCTTCAGATAAAAACTGGAGAGATGCTTTCTGAGAAACTGCTTTGTGATGTGTGCATTTCACTCAAGGAGTTATATCTCTTTTCTCATAAGGCAGTGTTTGAACTCTGTTCCTGTAAAACTGAAAAAGTAATATTTTGCAGCTCATTGCAGAGTATGGCAGAAAAAGAAATATCCTGAAATAAAACCCAGAAAGAAGGGTTCGAAGAAACTGCACTCTGACGTGTGCATTCATTTCAGATAGTTAAAATTTACACTACGTTGCCCAATTTTTTAAACTCTGTCTTTTAGGAATCTGTGAAGGGATATTAAGTGGCACCCCTGGTTATGTGGTGAGAAAGGAAACATCGTCCAATGAAAACTGGAGAGAAGCTTTCGGAGCACCTGCTTTGTGATGTGTATATTCATCACATATAGTTAAATCATTCTTTGGATTGAGCAGGTTTAAATCACTGTTTCTGTGGAAACATTCTGTGAAACTCCTCAAGGTCTCCTGAAGTCCACTAGCACAGTTAAGCTTCTGTTTTCATTGAGCAGTATTCTAACACTGTTTTGGGTTAGTCAGCAAAGGAAAACTCGGAAGTGCTCTGAGGCCTACAGTGAAAATGGAAATATCTTCAGATAGATACTGGAGAGAATATTTCCGAGGAATTGCTTGGTGATGTGTGTATTCCACTTACAGAATTTTACTTTCCTTCTCATAGAGCACTGGGGAATCCCGTTTGGAGAAAACGCTACCAGGGGACATTTGGGAGTAAATGGATGGCTATGGTGAAAAAGGAAATATCTTCAGACAAAAACTGGAAAGAAGATTTCTGTGAAACTGCTTTTTGATTGATACATCTATTCATCTCACATAGATAAATGTTTTATTCCATTACGTAGTTTTGAAACTACGTCATGGACCAATTCACAAAGGGACATTAGGGAGCACATTCAGGCTGGTGGGGAAATAGGAGATATCTTCAGATTAAAACTGAAGAGAAGCTTTCTGAGAAACTGCTTTGTGACGTGTGCATTCCACTCAGGGAGTTATACCTCTTTTCTCACAAGGCAGTGTTTGAATACTGTTCCTGCAAACCTGAAAAAGGGATATTTTGCAGTGCATAGAAGACTATGGCGAAAAGTGAAATATCCAGAAATAAAACCCAGAAAGAAGCGTTCGAAGAAATAGCTCTCTGACGTGTGCATTCATTTCAGAGAGTTTAAGCTTGTGCTACGTTGCCAGTTTGGAAATTCTGTCTTGAGGAATCTGTGAAGGGATATTAAGTGGCTCCTGGAGGCTTGTGGTGAGAAAGGAAAGGTCTTCCCGTGAAAACTAGAGAGAAGCTTTTGGAGCAACTGCTGTGTGATGTGTTTATTCATCGCATAGAGTTAAATCATTCTTTGCATTGAGCAGTTTGCAATCACTCATTCTGTGGAACTTAGAAATGATATTTGGAATGCTCTTAAGAATATACTGAAAAAGAGATACCCTTCGATAAACACAAGAAGGAACCTTTCTGTGAAACTACTCTAGGTCACTTGAAGTCCACTGGCACAGTTAAGATTCTGTTTGCATTCAGCAGTATTCTAACACTGTTTTAGGTAAGACAGCTAAGGTGTACTCGGGAGCGCATTGAGGCTTATGGTGAAAATGGAAATATCTTTACATAGATATTGGAGAGAAGATTTCTGAGGAGCTCCTTTGTGACGTGTGCATTACAGTCACAGAGTTATACTTTTCTTCTCATAGAGGATTGGGGAATTCCGTATGTAGAAAAATCTATCAGAGGACATTCGGGAGTATATTTCACCATTTCCTGTGGTGAAAAAGGAAATATCCTCAAACAAAAACTGGAAAGAAGCTTTTTGTGAATCTGCTTTGTGATAGATATGTCTATTCATCTAGCATAGATGAAACTTTCTCTCTATTACGCAGTTTTGAAACTGCGTCATGGATGGATTTGCGAACTGACATTCGGGAGCACATTCAGGTCTGAGGGAAAACAGTAAATATCTTCCCATAAAAACTGGAGTGAATCTTTCTTAGAAACTGCTTTGTGATGTTTGTGATCCACTCAGGAAGTTATACCACTTTTCTCATAAGGCAGTGCTTGAACACTGTTCCTGTAAAACTGAAAAAGTAATAATTTGCAGCTCATTGAAGACTATGGTGAAAATTGAAATATCCTGAAAAAAAACCCAGAAAGAAGCATTCCAACAAACTGCACTCTGAAGTGTGCATTCACTTCAGAGAGTTAAAGCTTGCACTACGTTGTCCTGTTTGGAGCCTCCGTCTTTGAGCAATCTGTGAAGGGATATTAAGTGGTGCCTCTGGGCTTGTGGTGAGAAAGGAAACATCTTCTGATGAAAACTGGACAAAAGCTTTCGGAGCAACTGCTTTGTGATGTGTAGTATTTATCTCATAGGGTTAAATCATTCTTTGGATTGAGAGTTTGAAATCACTGCTTCTGTGGAACCTGAGAAAGGACATTTGAGAACGCTCTTAAGAATATGCAGAAAAAGAAATACCCTCCTATAAAAACCAGAAGGAAACTTTCTGTGAAACTGCTCTGTGTCACGTGAAGTCCACTCGCACAGTTAAGCTTCTGTTTTCACTGAGAAGTATTCTAACACTGTTTTAGGTGAGTCATATAATGGATACTTGGAAGTGCTTTGAGGCTTACGGTGAAAACCAAAATATCTTCAGATAGATACTGGAGAGAGGATTTACCAGGAGATGCTTTGTGACGTGTGCATTCCACTCAGAGAGTTTTACCTTTCTTCTCATAGAGGATTAGGGAATTCTGTTTGGAGAAATAACTACCAGGGGACATTCGGGAGTACATAGACGGCTATGGTGTAAAAGGAAATATCCTTACACGAAAACTGGAAAGAAGCTTTCTGGGAAATGGCTTTATGATAGATAAGTCTAATCATCTCTCATAGATAAAACTTTCTATTACACCGTTTTGAAACTGCGTCGTGGATGGATTCGCAAAGGGACATTCAGAAGCACATTCATGCGTACAGTGAAAAAGTAGATATCTTCAGATAAAAACTGGAGAGAAGCTCTGAGAAAATGCTTTGTGGTGTTTGGATTTTACTCAGGGAGTTATACATCTTTTCTTGTAAGGCAGTGTTTGAACACTGTTCCTGTAAAACTGAAAAGGTGACATTTTGCCACTCATTGAAGACTATGGGGAAAAGTGAAATATCCGGAAATAAAACCCAGAAAGAAGCATTCCAAGAAACTCCTCTCTGACATGTGCATTCATTTCAGACAGTTAAAGCTTACACTACATTGTCCAGTTTGGAAACTCAGTCTTTGAGAAATCTGTGAAGGGATACTCAGTGACGCTTGGAAGCTTGTGGTGAGAAAGGAAACGTCTTCTGATTAAAACTGGAGAGAAGCTTTCCGAGAAACTACTTTGTGATGTGTGTATTCATCTCATAGATTTAAATCATTCTTTGGTTTGAGCAGTTTGAAATCACTCTTTCTGTGGACCCTGAGAAAGGACATTTGGGAACGCTCTTAAGAATATGCTGAAAAGAAATACCCTCCTATAAAACCAGAAGGAAATTTTCTATGAATCTGCTCTAGGTCACATGAATTCCACTCGCACAGTTAAGCTTCTGTTTTCATTGAGCAGTATTCTAACATTGTTTTAGGTTAGTCTGTGAAGTGATATTCGGGAGCACGTTGAGGCTTACGGTGAGAAAGGAAACGTCTTCTGATTAAAACTGGAGAGAAGCTTTCCGAGAAACTACTTTGTGATGTGTGTATTCATCTCATAGATTTAAATCATTCTTTGGTTTGAGCAGTTTGAAATCACTCTTTCTGTGGACCCTGAGAAAAGATATTTGGGAACGCTCTTAACAATATGGTGAAAAGAAATACCCTCCGATAAAAACAAGAAAGAAATTTTCTGTGAAACTGCTCTAGGTCACATGAATTCCACTCGCACAGATAAGCTTCTGCTTTTATTGAGCAGTATTCTAACATTGTTTTAGGTTAGTCTGTGAAGTGATATTCGGGAGCACGTTGAGGCTTACGGTGAGAAAGGAAACGTCTTCTGATTAAAACTGGAGAGAAGCTTTCCGAGAAACTACTTTGTGATGTGTGTATTCATCTCATAGATTTAAATCATTCTTTGGTTTGAGCAGTTTGAAATCACTCTTTCTGTGGACCCTGAGAAAAGATATTTGGGAACGCTCTTAAGAATGTGCTGAAAAAGAAGTACCCTCTGACAAAAACCAAAAGGAAATTTTCTATGAATCTGCTCTAGGTCACATGAATTCCACTCGCACAGATAAGCTTCTGCTTTTATTGAGCAGTATTCTAACATTGTTTTAGGTTAGTCTGTGAAGTGATATTCGGGAGCACGTTGAGGCTTACGGTGAGAAAGGAAATATCTTCAGATAAAATTGGAGAGTAGATTTCCGAGGAACTACTTTGCTACGTGTGCATTCCACTCACAGAGTTATACTTTTCTTCTCATAGAGGATTGGTGAATCCTGTTTGGAGAAAACACACCCAGGGGACATTTGGGAGTATATGCATGGCTATGGTGAAAAAGGAAATCTCCTCAGACAAAAACTGGAAGAAGCTTTCTGAGAAACTGCTTTGTGATGTGAACATTTCACTCAGGGAGTTATTCCTCTTTTCTCATAAGGCAATGTTTGAACAATGTTCCTGTAAACCTGGAAATGTGATATTTTGCAGCACATTGAAGACTGTGGCAAAAAGTGAAATATCCTGAACAAAATCCAGAAAGAAACGTTCCAGAAACAGCTCTCTGACGTGAGCATTGATTTTAGAGACTTAAAGCTTACACTACGTTGCCCAGTTTGGAAATTCTGTCTTTGAGGAATCTGAGAGGGGATATTAATTGGCTCCCAGAAGCTTATGGTGACAAAGGAAACGTCTTCTGATGGAAACTGGAGAGAAGCTTTGGGAGCGACTGCTTTGTGATGTGTGTATTCACTTCATAGAGTTAAATAATTCTTTGGACTGAGCAGTTTGAAATCACTGTTCTATGAAACCTGAGAAAGGACATTTGGGAACGCTCTTAACAATATGGTGAAAAAGAAATACCCTCCGATAAAAATCAGATGGAAACTTTCTCTAAAACTGCTCTAGGTCATGTGAAGTCCACTTGCACAGTTAACCTTCTGTTTTCGTTGAGCAGTATTCTAACACTGTTTTTATTTAGTCTGTAAAGTGACACTCAGCAGCGTTTTGAGGCTTATGGTGAAAAAGGAAATACCTTCAGATAAAAACTGGAGAGAAGATTTCTGAGGAGCTGCTTTGTGATGTGTGCATTCCACTCACAAAGTTATACTTTTCTTCTCATACAGGATTGGGGAATCCCGTTTGGCGAAAAAGCTACCAAGGGACATTCGGGAGTGTATGGACATCTATGGTGAAAAATGAAATATCCTCAGACAAAAACTGGAAAGAAGCTTTCTGTGAAATTGCACTGTGATAGATATGTCTATTCATCTCACATAGATAAAACGTTCTTTCTATTACGCAGATTTGAAACTGTGTAATGGATGAATTCACAAAGGGACATTCAGGTGCACATACAGGCCCGTGTGGAAATAGCAAATATCTTCAGATAAAAAGTGGAGAGAAGCTTTCTGAGAAACTGCTTTGTGATGTGTGCATTCCACTCAGGGAGTTATACCTCTTTTCTCATAAGGCAGTGTTGGAACACTGTTCCTGTAAAACTGAAAAAGTGATATTTTGCAGTGCATGAAGAGTATGGAGAAAAGTGAAATATTCTGAAATAAAACCGAGAAAGAAGCGTTCCAAGAAACTGCTCTCTGACGTGTGCATTCATTTCAGAGAGTTACAGCTTACACTACGTTGCCCAGTTTGGAAACTCTGTCTTTGAGGAATACATGAATGGATATAAAGTGGTGCCCGGAGGCTTGTGGTAAGAAAGGAAACGTCTTCCGATGAAAACAGGTGAGAAGCTTTCGGAGTAACTGCTTTATCATGTGTGTATTCATCTCATAGAGGTAAATCATTCTTTGGACTGAGCATTTTGAATTGAATATTTCTGTGGAACCTGAGAAAGGAAGGACATTTGGGAATGCTCTTAAGAATATGCTGAAAAAGAAATACCCTCTGATAAAAACAAGAAAGAAATTTTCTGTGAAACTGCTCTAGGTCATGTGAAGTAGTATCACACAGTTAAACTTCTGTTTTGATTGAGCAGTATTCTATCACTGTTTCAGGTTAGTCAGCAAAAGGATAATTGAGAGCGCTTTGAGGCTTACGGTGAAAGCGGAAATGTCTCCAGATAGATACTGGAGAGGAGATTTCTGAGAAGCTGCTTTGTGAGGTGCACATTCCACTCACAGAGTTATAGTTTCTGCTCATAAAGGATTGGGGAATCCCGTTAGGAGAAAAAGCTACCAGGGAACATTCGGGAGTAAATGGACGACTATTGTTAACAAGGAAATAACCTCAGACAAAAACTGGAAAGAAGCTTTCTGTGAAACTGTGTTGTGATAGTTACGTCTCTTCATCTCACACAGATAAAGCTTTCTTTCTATTACACAATTTTGAAACTGTGTCATGGACAGATTCGCGAAGGGACATTGGGGAGGACATTCAGGTCTGTAGGAAAATAGGAGATATCTTCAGATAAAATCTGGAGAGAAGCTTTCTGAGAAACTGCTTTGTGATGTGTGCATTCCACCCAGGGAGTTTTACTTTTTTCTCATAAGGCAGTGTTTTATCACTGTTCCTGTAAATCGGAAAAACTGATATTTTGCAGTGCATTGAAGACTGTTGTGAAAAGTGAAATATCCAGAAATAAAACCCAGAAAGAAGCATTGCAAGGACCTGATCTCTGACAATTGCATTCATTTCAGAGAGTTAAACCTTACACTACATTTCTCAGTTTGGAAACTCTGTGTTTTAGCAATCTGTGAAGGGACATTAAGTGGAGTCCGGAGGCCTGCGGTGAGAAAGGAAACGTCTTCCAATGAAAAGTGGAGAGAAGCTTTCAGAGCAACTGCTTTGTGATGTGTGTATTCATTTCATAGGTTAAGTCATTCTTTGGATTGAGCTGTTTCAAGTCACTGTTTCTGTGAAACCTGAGAAAGGACATTTGGGAACACTCTTAAGAATATCCTGAAAAAGAAATGCCCTCTGATAAAAACCAGAAGGAAACTGTCTGTGAAACTGCTCTAGGTCATGTGAATTCCACTCACACAGTTAAGCTTCTGTTTTCATTGAGCTGTATT
>CM058080.1:34603093-34624518 GCA_030247045.1 Colobus guereza | reverse complement strand
CACAGATGGGATTTGGGCATGGGTTTGGTTATCCCAGGAGCAGTGCTTAGCTCCTTGCCAGTGGGACATGGGATGCTGGTGATTTCCAGGAACTGACCTCACAATGACTCAAGCTACCACTTACTGTTGATTGTGATGAAATGCCAGCTGAGGCATATGCCGTGTGAGCTTAGGGGTGCTACATTTGACCATGATGGCAGTAAAGATGACTCTGAAGAATGGCATGGGATGGATCCCTTTTAATGCACTCAAGCAGGGGTCTCCAACTACAGGGCCACAGAGCCAGAGGTGAGCAGCAGGCAAATGAGGTGAAACTTCATCTGTATTTATAGCCCCTCCTATCACTCACATGACCACCTGAGCTCCATGTACTGTAAGATCAGCAGGAGCATTAGATTCTCATAGAAGCACGAACCCTGTTGTGAACAGGGTCTTGGTCTGTCACCCAGGCTGCAGTACAGTGACATGATCATGGTTCACTGTAGCCTCAAACTCCTGAATGTGTCCCTAATGTCCCTTCACATTTCCGTCCATTACGCACTTTGAAAAGTACGTAATAGAAAAAAGTTTTATCTATGGGAGGTGAAAAACATATCTACCACAACGCAGTTTCACAGAAAGCTTCTTTCCAGTTTTTGTCTGATGATATTTCCTTTTTCACCATAGTAGTCCGTGTATTCCCGAATGTCCTCTTGTAGCTCTTTCATCAAATGGGATTACCCAATCTTCTAGGAGAAAAAGGATAACCCTGTGAGTGGAATGGACATGTCACAAAAGAGCTCCTGGGAAATCTTCTCTCCGGTATGTATCTGAAGTTGTTTCCTTTTTCACCGAAAGCCTCAGAGCACTCCTGCATATCACTTCACAGAATAAACAAAAACAGTGTTAGAATACTGCTCAATGAAAACTGAAGCTTAACTGTGCGAGTGGACTTCACGTGACAAAGAGCAGTTTCACACAAAATTTTCCTCTGTTTTTTATCAGAGGGTATTTCCTTTTCAGCATATTCTTAAGAGTGTTCCCAAATGTCCTTTCTCAGGTTTCACAAAAAAAGTGAGTTCAAACTGCTCAATCTAAAGAATGATTTAATTCTATAAGATGCATACACACATTAAAAAGCAGTTACTCCGAAAGATTCTGTCCAGTTCTCATCAGAAGGCATTTCCTTTCTCACCACAAGCATCCGGATGCCACTAAATATCCCTTCACAGATTCTTCAAAGACAGAGTTTCCAAACGGGACAACAAAGTGTAAACTTTAACTCTCTGAAATGAATGCACACGTCAGAGTGCAGACTCTTGGAATCCTTCTTTCTGGGTTTTATTTCAGGATATTTCACTTTTGCCATAGTCTTCAATGTGCTGCAAAATGTCACTTTTTCACTTTTACAGAAACAGTGTTCAAACACTGCCTTATGAGAAAACATGTGTAAATCCCTGAGTGGAATGCACACATCTCAAAGCACTTTCTCAGACAGCTTCTCTCCATTTTTTGTCTGATGATATCTCCTTTTACACCGTATGCCTGAATGTCCTTCTGAACGTCCCTTCAAAAATCTGTCCATGACGCAATTTCAAAATTGCATAATAGAAAGAAAGTTTTCTCTATGTGAGATGAATAGACATACCTATCACAAAGCTGTTTCACAGAAAGCTTCTTTCCAGTTTTTGTCTGAGTATAGTTCCTTTTCCACCGTAGCCTTTCATATACTCCCAAATGTCCCCTGGTTGCTTTTTCTCCAAACGGGATTTCCCATTCCTCTATGAGAAGAAAAGTATTTCTCTGTGAGTTGAATGCAGATGTCCCAAGGCCACTCGTCGGAAATCTTCCTCCAGTATCTATCTGAAGATATTTCCGTTTTCACTGGAAGCCTCAAATCGCTCCCGAGTATCCCTTAGCTGATTAACCTAAAACATTGTTAGAATACGGCTCAATGAAAACGGCAGCTTAAATGTGGGAGTGGAAAACAGACAACCTAGAGAAGTTTCACAGACAGTTTCCTTCTGTCGTTTATTGGATGGTACTTCTCTTCCAGCATATTATTAAGAGCTTTCCCAAATGTCTTGTCTCAGGTATCACAGAAACAGTGATTTAAACCTGCTCAATCCAGAGAACGATTTAACTCTATGAGATGAGTATATACCTAACAAAGTAGTTGCTCCGATAGTTTCTCTCCAGTTTTCATCGGAAGACATTTCCTTTTTCACCACAAACCTCACAGTGTCACTTAATATCTCTTCACAATTTCCTCAAAGACAGTTTCCAAAGTGGGCGACATAGTGTCAGCTTTAACATTCTGAAATGAAAGCACACGTCAGAGAGCCGTTGCTTGGAATGCTTTTTTCTGGGTTTTATTTCCGGATATTTCAATTTTCGCCATAGTCTTCAATACGCAGCAAAATACCTCTTTTTCACTTCGGAGTGATAAAGCTTGTGCTAAGTCGCCCTGCTTGGAAAATCTGTCTTTCAGGAAATTGTGAAGGGATATTAAGTGACACCCAGAGGCTTGTGGTCAGAAAGGAAACATCTTCTGACGAAAACTGGAGAGAAACTTTCAGAGCAACTGCTTAGTGATGGGTGTATTCACTTCATAGAGTTAAATCATTCTTTGGCTTGAGCAGTTTTGAATTGTTTTTTCTGTGATACCTGAGAAAGGACATTTGAGAGCGCTCTTAATAATATGGTGAAAAAGATGAGCAAGATGGCCGATTAGGAACAGCTCCAGTCTCCAACTCCCAGCGTGAAGGACACAGAAGACCGGTGATTTCTGCATTTTCAACTGAGGTACTGGGATCATCTCACTAGTGAGTGCCGGACAATTGGTGCTGCTCAGCAGTTCAGCCCGACCAGCGAGAGCTGAAGCAGGGCGAGGCATCGCCTCACCTGGGAAGCACAAGGGGGAAGGGAATCCCTTTTCCTAACCAGGGGAACTGAGACACACAACACCTGGAAAATCGGGTAACTCCCACCCAAATACTGTGCTGTAGTCTAACGGGCACACCAGGAGAATATACCCCACGCCGGGCCGGGAGGGTCTCATGCCCCCGGAGCCTCCCTCCTTGCTAACACAGCACTCTGCGGCGATCTAACCGCAGGGCAGCAGCGAGGCTGGGGGAGGGGTGCCCGCCATTGCTGAGGCTTAAGGAGGTAAACAAAGCCGCTGGGAAGATCCAACTGGGTGGAGCTCACAGCAGCTCAAGGAAACCTGCCTGTCTCTGTAGACTCCGCCTCTGGGGACAGGGCTCAGCTAAAAAAATAACAGGGGAAGGGGCAGAGACCTGTGCAGATGTGAACGACTCTGTCTGACAACTTTGAAGAGAGCAGTGGATCTCCCAACACAGAGGTTGAGATCTGAGAAGGGACAGACTGCCTGCTCAAGTGGGTCCCTGACTCCTGAGTAGCCTAACTGGGAGACATCCCACACTAGGGGCAGTCTGACACCCCACATCTCACAGGGAGGAGTACACCCCTGAGAGGAAGCTTCCAAAGTAAGAATCAGACAGGTACACTGGCTGTTCAGCAATATTCTATCTTCTGCAACCTCTGCTGCTGATACCCAGGCAAACAGGGTCTGGAGTGGACCTAAAGCAATCTCCAACAGACCTATAGCTGAGGGTTCTGACTGTCAGAAGGTAAACTATCAAACAGGAAGGACACCTATACCAAAACCCCATCAGTGCATCACCATCATCAAAGACCAGAGACAGATAAAACCACAAAGATGGGGAAAAAGCAGGGCAGAAAAGCTGGGAATTCAAAAATAAGGCGCATCTCCCCTGCAAGGGCGCAGCCCATCGCCAACAACGGATCAAAGCTGGTCAGAGAATGACTTTGATGAGAAGAGAGAAGAAGGCTTCAGTCCATCAAACTTCTCAGAGCTAAAGGAGGAATTACATACCCAGCGCAAAGAAACTAAAATCTTGAAAAAAGTGGAAGAATTGACAGCTAGACTAATTAATGCAGAGAAGGTCATAAACAACATGACAGAGATGAAAACTATGACACGAGAAATCGTGACAAATGCACAAGCTTCAGTAACCGACTCGATCAACTGGAAGAAAGAGTATCAGCGATTGAGGATCAAATGAATGAAATGAAGTGAGAAGAGAAACCAAAAGAAAAAGAAGAAAAAGAAATGAACAAAGCCTGCAAGAAGTATGGGATTATGTAAAAGACCAAATCTACGTCTGATTGGGGTGCATGAAAGTGAGGGAGAATGGAAACAAGTTGGAAAACACTCTTCAGGATATCATCCAGGAGAACTTCCCCAACCTAGTAGGGCAGGCCAACATTCAAATTCAGGAAATACAGAGAACGCCACAAAGATACTCCTCCAGAAGGGCAACTCCAAGACACATAATTGCCAGATTCACCAAAGTTGAAATGAAGGAAAAAATCTTAAGGGCAGCCAGAGAGAAAGGTCAGGTTACCCACAAAGGAAGCCCATCAGACTAACAGCAGATCTCTCGGCAGAAACTCTACAAGCCAGAAGAGTGGGGCCAATATTCAACGTTCTTAAAGAAAGAATTTTAAACCCAGAATTTCATATCCAGCCAAACTAAGTTTCATCAGTGAAGGAGAAATAAAACCCTTTACAGATAAGCAAATGGTTAGGGATTTCATCACCACCGGGCCTGCCTGACAAGAGACCGTGAAGGAAGCCCTAAACATGGAAAGGAACAACCGGTACCAGCCACTGCAAAAGCAATCCAAAATGTAAATCAACTAATGAGCAAAATAACCAGTTAATATCATAATGGCAGGATCAAGTTCACACATAACAATATTAACCTTAAATGTTAATGGACTAAATGCTCCAATTAAAAGACACAGACTGGCAAACTGGATAAAGCGTCAAGACCCATCAGTCTGCTATATTCAGGAGACCCATCTCACATGCAGACACATACATAGGCTCAAAATAAAGGGATGGAGGAAGATCTACCAAGCAAATGGAGAACAAAAAAAGCAGGGGTTGAAATCCTAGTCTCAGATAAAATAGACTTTCAACCATCAAAGATCAAAAGAGACAAAGAAGGCCATTACATAATGGTAAAGGGATCAATTCAACAGGAAGAGCTAACTATCCTAAATATATATGCACCCAATACAGGAGCACCCAGATTCATAAAGCAAGTCCTTGGAGACTTACAAAGAGACTTAGACTCCCATACAATAATAATGGGAGACTTCAACACTCCACTGTCAACATTAGACAGATCAACGAGACAGAAAGTTAACAAGGATATCCAGGAATTAAACTCATCTCTGCACCAAGCGGACCTAATAGACATCTATAGAACTCTCCACCCCAAATCAACAGAATATACATTCTTCTCAGCACCACATCGCACTTATTCCCAAATTGACCACATAATTGGAAGTAAAGCACTCCTCAGCAAATGTCAAAGAACAGAAATTATAACAAACTCTCTCTCAGACCACAGTGCAATCAAACTAGAACTCAGGACTAAGAAACTCAATCCAAACCGCTCAACTACATGGAAACTGAACAACCTGCTCCTGAATGACTACTGGGTACATAACGAAATGAAAGCAGAAATAAAGATGTTCTTTGAAACCAATGAGAACAAAGATACAACATACCAGAATCTCTGGGACACATTTAAAGCAGTGTGTAGAGGGAAATTTATAGCACTAAATGCCCACAAGAGAAAGCAGGAAAGATCTAAAATGAACACTCTAACATCGCAATAAAAGAACTAGAGAGGCAAGAGCAAACACACTCAGAAGCTGGCAGAAGGCAAGAAATAACTAAGATCAGAGCACAACTGAAGGAGATAGAAACACAAAAACCCTCCAAAAAATCAATGAATCCAGGAGTTGGTTTTTTGAAAAGATCAACAAAATTGACAGACCGCTAGCAAGACTAATAAAGAAGAAAAGAGAGAGGAATCAAATAGATGCAATAAAAAATGATAAAGGGGATATCACCACCTACCCCACAGAAATACAAACTACCATCAGAGAATACTATAAACACCTGTACGCAAATCAACTAGAAAATTTAGAAGAAATGGATAATTTCCTGGACACTTACACTCTCCCAAGACTAAACCAGGAAGAAGTTGAATCCTGAATAGACCAATAGCAGGCTCTGAAATTGAGGCAACAATTAATAGCCTACCCACCAAAAAAGTCCAGGACCAGACGGATTCACAGCTGAATTCTACCAGAGGTACAAGGAGGAGCTGGTACCATTCCTTCTGAAACTATTCCAATCAATAGAAAAGAGAATCCTCCTAACTCATTTTATGAGGTCAACATCATCCTGATACCAAAGCCTGGCAGAGACACAACAAAAAGAGAATTTTAGACCAATATCCTGATGAACATCGATGCAAAATCCTCAATATAATACTGGCAAACCGGATTCAGCAGCACATCAAAAGCTTATCCACCCTGATCAAGTGGGCTTCATCCCTGGGATGCAAGGCTGGTTCAACATTCGCAAATCAATAAACGTAATCCAGCATATAAACAGAACCAAAGACAAGAACCACATGATTATCTCAATAGATGCAGAAAAGGCTTTTGACAAAATTCCATGGTGTATATGTGCCACATATTCTTAATCCAGTCTGTCAGAGATGGATCATTTGGGTTGATTCCAAGTCTTTGGCTTTGGGAATAGTGCCGCAATAAACGTACGTGTGCATGTGTCTTTATAGGGAGCACATTCAGAACTGTGGGGATATAGGAGATATCTTCACATAAAAACTGGAGAGAAGACATTTGAGAAACTGCTTTGTGATGTGTGCATTCAATACAGGGAATTATACCTCTTTTCTCATTAGTCAGTTTTTGAACACTCTTCCTGGAAAACTGAAAAAGGGATATTTTGCAGCCAATTGAAGACTTTGGCGAAATGTGAAATAGCCTGAATTAAATCCAGGAAAGGAGCGTTCTAAGAAACTCATCTCTCACGTGTGCATTCATTTCAGAGAGGTAAAGCTTACACTACGTTTCCCGGTTTGGAAGCTCTGTCTTTGAGGAATTTGAGAAGGGATATTAAGTGTTTCCCATGGGCTTGTTGAGAGATAGGAAACGTATTCCGAGAAAAACTGCAGAGAAATCTTCAGAGAAACTGCTTTGTGATGTGTGCAAGCATCTCTTAGACTTAAGTCATTCTTTGGATTGAGCATTTTGATATCTCTGTTTCTGTGGAACCTGAGCACAGACATTTGGGAATGCTCTCAAGAATATGTGAAAAAGAAAAACCGTCCAATAAAAAAGAGAAGGAAACATTCTGTGATACTGCTCTAAATCACGTGAATTCTGCTATCACAATTAAGCTTCTGTTTTCATTGAGCAGTATTCTGACACTCTTTTAGGTGATTCAGCTAAGGGATACTCAGGAGCGCTTTTAGAATTACGGTGAAAACGAAAACATCTTCAGACAGATACTGGAGAGAAGATATCTGAGAAGATGTTTGTGACGTGTGAATTCCACTCATAGAGTTATAGTTTTCTTCTCATAGAGTATTTCGGAATCCTGTTTGTTGAAACGCTACAGGGGACATTCAAGAGTATATGCACGGCTACAGTGAAAGAAGAAATATACTCAGCAAAAAACTGGAAAGATTCTTTCTGTGAAACTGCTATGTGATAGATATGTCTATTCGTCTCACATAGAGAAAAGTTTCTTTTTTTTTTTTTTTGACTATGCTTAGTTTTATTTTCATTCATAGGAAAGTTTACTCAATTCTTTTTTTTTTTTTATTATACTTTAAGTTCTAGGGTACATGTGCATAATGTGCAGGTTTGTTACATATGTATACTTGTGCAATGTTGGTGTGCTGCACCCATCAATTCGTCAGCACCCATCAATTCATCATTTATATCAGGTATAACTCCCCAATGCAATCCCTCCCCACCCCCTCCCATGATAAGCCCAGTGTGTGATGTTCCCTTCCCAAGTCCAAGTGATCTCATTGTTCAGTTCCACCTATGAGTGAGAACATGCGGTGTTTGGTTTTCTCTTCTTGTGATAGTTTGCTAAGAATGATGGTTTCCAGCTGCATCCATGTCCCTACAAAGGATGCAAACTCATCCTTTTTATGGCTGCATAGTATTCCATGGTGTATATGTGCCACATTTTCTTAATCCAGTCTGTCACAGATGGACATTTGGGTTGATTCAAGTCTTTGCTATTGTGAATAGTGCCGCAATAAACATACGTGTGCATGTGTCTTTGTAGTAGAATAATTTATAATCCTTTGGGTATATACCCAGTAGTGGGATGGCTGGGTCATATGGTATATCTAGTTCTAGATCCTTGAGGAATCGCCATACTGTTTTCCATAATGGTTGAACTAGTTTACAATCCCACCAACAGTGTAAAAGTGTTCCTATTTCTCCACATCCTCTCCAACACTTGTTGTTTCCTGATTTTTAATGATGGCCATTCTAACTGGTGTGAGATGGTATCTCATTGTGGTTTTGATTTGCATTTCTCTGATGGCGAGTGATGATGAGCATTTTTCATGTGTCTGTTGGCTGTATGAATGTCTTCTTTTGAGAAATGTCTGTTCATATCCTTTGCCCACTTTTGATGGGGTTGTTTGTTTTTTCTTGTATATTTGTTTGAGTTCTTTGTAGATTCTGGATATTAGCCCTTTGTCAGACGAGTAGATTGCAAAATTTTCTCCCATTCTGTAGGTTGCCTGTTCACTCTGATGGTAGTTTCTTTTGCTGTGCAGAAGCTCTTTAGTTTAATGAGATCCCATTTGTCAATTTTGGCTTTTGCTGCCGTTGCTTTTGGTGTTTTAGACATGAAGTCCTTGCCCATGCCTATGTCCTGAATGGTACTACCTAGATTTTCTTCTAGGGTTTTTATGGTATTAGGTCTAACATTTAAGTCTCTAATCCATCTTGAATTAATCTTCGTATAAGGAGTAAGGAAAGGATCCAGTTTCAGCTTTCTACTTATGGCTAGCCAATTTTCCCAGCACCATTTATTAAATAGGGAATCCTTTCCCCATTTCTTGTTTCTCTCAGGTTTATCAAAGATCAGACGGCTGTAGATGTGTGGTATTATTTCTGAGGACTCTGTTCTGTTCCATTGGTCTATAGCTCTGTTTTGGTACCAGTACCATGCTGTTTTGGTTACTGTAGCCTTGTAGTATAGTTTGAAGTCAGGTAGCGTGGCGCCTCCAGCTTTGTCCTTTTGACTTAGGATTGTCTTGGCAATGCGGGCTCTTTTTGGTTCCATATGAACTTTAAAGCAGTTTTTCCAATTCTGTGAAGAAACTCATTGGTAGCTTGATGGGGATGGCATTGAATCTATAGATAACCTTGGGCAGTATGGCCATTTTCACGATATTGATTCTTCCTATCCATGAGCATGGTATGTTCTTCCATTTGTTAGTGTCCTCTTTGATTTCACTGAGCAGTGGTTTGTAGTTCTCCTTGAAGAGGTCCTTTACATCCCTTGTAAGTTGGATTCCTAGGTATTTTATTCTCTTTGAAGCAATTGTGAATGGAAGTTCATTCCTGATTTGGCTCTCTGCTTGTCTGTTACTGGTGTATAAGAATGCTTGTGATTTTTGCACATTAATTTTGTATCCTGAGACTTTGCTGAAGTTGCTTATCAGCTTAAGGAGATTTTGGGCTGAGATGATGGGGTTTTCTAAATATACAATCATGTCATCTGCGAACAGGGACAATTTGACTTCTTCTTTTCCTAACTGAATACCCTTGATTTCTTTCTCTTGCCTGATTGCCCTAGCCAGAACTTCCAACACTATGTTGAATAGGAGTGGTGAGAGGGCATCCCTGTCTTGTGCCAGTTTTCAAAGGAATTTTTCCAGTTTTGCCCATTCAGTATGATATTAGCTGTGGGTTTGTCATAAATAGCTCTTATTATTTTGAGGTACGTTCCATCAATACCAAATTTATTGAGCGTTTTTAGCATGAAGGGCTGTTGAATTTTGTCAAAAGCCTTTTCTGCATCTATTGAGATAATCATGTGGTTCTTGTCTTTGGTTCTGTTTATATGCTGGATTACGTTTATTGATTTGCGAATGTTGAACCAGCCTTGCATCCCAGGGATGAAGCCCACTTGATCAGGGTGGATAAGCTTTTGATGTGCTGCTGAATCCGGTTTGCCAGTATTTTATTGAGGATTTTGCATCGATGTTCATCAGGGATATTGGTCTAAAATTCTCTTTTTTGTGTCTCTGCCAGGCTTTGGTATCAGGATGATGTTGGCCTCATAAAATGAGTTAGGAGGATTCCCTCTTTTCTATTGATTGGAATAGTTTCAGAAGGAATGGTACCAGCTCCTCCTTGTACCTCTGGTAGAATTCAGCTGTGAATCCGTCTGGTCCTGGACTTTTTGGTGGGCAGGCTATTAATTGTTGCCTCAATTTCAGAGCCTGCTATTGGTCTATTCAGGATTCAACTTCTTCCTGGTTTAGTCTTGGGAGAGTGTAAGTGTCCAGGAAATTATCCATTTCTTCTAAATTTTCTAGTTGATTTGCGTAAAGGTGTTTATAGTATTCTCTGATGGTAGTTTGTATTTCTGTGGGGTCGGTGGTGATATCCCTTTATCATTTTTATTGCATCTATTTGATTCCTCTCTCTTTTCTTCTTTATTAGTCTTGCTAGCGGTCTGTCAATTTTGTTGATCTTTTCAAAAACCAACTCCTGGATTCATTGATTTTTGGAGGGTTTTTGTGTTTCTATCTCCTTCAGTTCTGCTCTGATCTTAGTTATTTCTTGCCTTCTGCTAGCTTTTGAGTGTGTTTGCTCTTCCTCTCTAATTCTTTTAATTGTGATGTTAGAGTGTCAATTTTAGATCTTTCCTGCTTTCTCTTGTGGGAATTTAGTGCTATAAATTTCCCTCTACACACTGCTTTAAATGTGTCCCAGAGATTCTGGTATGTTGTATCTTTGTTCTCATTGGTTTCAAAGAACATCTTTATTTCTGCTTTCATTTCGTTATGTACCCAGTAGTCATTCAGGAGCAGGTTGTTCAGTTTCCATGTAGTTGAGCGGTTTTGATTGAGTTTCTTAGTCCTGAGTTCTAGTTTGATTGCACTGTGGTCTGAGAGACAGTTTGTTATAATTTCTGTTCTTTTACATTTGCTGAGGAGTGCTTTACTTCCAATTATGTGGTCAATTTTGGAATAAGTGCGATGTGGTGCTGAGAAGAATGTATATTCTGTTGATTTGGGGTGGAGAGTTCTATAGATGTCTATCAGGTCTGCTTGGTGCAGAGATGAGTTCAATTCCTGGATATCCTTGTTAACTTTCTGTCTCGTTGATCTGTCTAATGTTGACAGTGGAGTGTTGAAGTCTCCCATTATTATTGTATGGGAGTCTAAGTCTCTTTGTAAGTCTCCAAGGACTTGCTTTATGAATCTGGGTGCTCCTGTATTGGGTGCATATATATTTAGGATAGTTAGCTCTTCCTGTTGAATTGATCCCTTTACCATTATGTAATGGCCTTCTTTGTCTCTTTTGATCTTTGATGGTTTAAAGTCTATTTTATCAGAGACTAGGATTGCAACCCCTGCTTTTTTTGTTCTCCATTTGCTTGGTAGATCTTCCTCCATCCCTTTATTTTGAGCCTATGTATGTCTCTGCATGTGAGATGGGTCTCCTGAATACAGCAGACTGATGGGTCTTGACTCTTGATCCAGTTTGCCAGTCTGTGTCTTTTAATTGGAGCATTTAGTCCATTAACATTTAAGGTTAATATTGTTATGTGTGAACTTAATCCTGCCATTATGATATTAACTGGTTATTTTGCTCATTAGTTGATTTACATTTTGGCTTGTTTTGCAATGGCTGGTACCGGTTGTTCCTTTCCATGTTTAGGGCTTCCTTCAGGGTCTCTTGTAAGGCAGGCCTGGTGGTGACAAAATCTCTAAGCATTTGCTTATCTGTAAAGGATTTTATTTCTCCTTCACTGATGAAACTTAGTTTGGCTGGATATGAAATTCTGGGTTTAAAATTCTTTTCTTTAAGAACGTTGAATATTGGCCCCACTCTCTTCTGGCTTGTAGAGTTTCTGCCGAGAGATCTGCTGTTAGTCTGATGGGCTTCCTTTGTGGGTAACCCGACCTTTCTCTCTGGCTGCCCTTAAGATTTTTCCTTCATTTCAACTTTGGTGAATCTGGCAATTATGTGTCTTGGAGTTGCCCTTCTGGAGGAGTATCTTTGTGGCGTTCTCTGTATTTCCTGAATTTGAATGTTGGCCTGCCCTACTAGGTTGGGAAGTTCTCCTGGATGATATCCTGAAGAGTGTTTTCCAACTTGTTTCCATTCTCCCCTCACTTTCAGGCACCCCAATCAGACGTAGATTTGGTCTTTTACATAATCCCATACTTCTTGCAGGCTTTGTTCATTTCTTTTCTTCTTTTTCTTTTGGTTTCTCTTCTCACTTCATTTCATTCATTTGATCCTCAATCGCTGATACTCTTTCTTCCAGTTGATCGAGTCGGTTACTGAAGCTTGTGCATTTGTCACGTATTTCTCGTGTCATGGTTTTCATCTCTGTCATGTCGTTTATGACCTTCTCTGCATTAATTAGTCTAGCTGTCAATTCTTCCACTCTTTTTCAAGATTTTTCGTTTCTTTGCGCTGGGTACGTAATTCCTCCTTTAGCTCTGAGAAGTTTGATGGACTGAAGCCTTCTTCTCTCTTCTCATCAAAGTCATTCTCTGACCAGCTTTGATCCGTTGCTGGCGATGGGCTGCGCTCCTTTGCAGGGGAGATGCGCTCTTATTTTTGAATTCCCAGCTTTTCTGCCCTGCTTTTTCCCCATCTTTGTGGTTTTATCTGTCTCTGGTCTTTGATGATGGTGATGCACTGATGGGGTTTTGGTATAGGTGTCCTTCCTGTTTGATAGTTTTCCTTCTGCCAGTCAGAACCCTCAGCTATAGGTCTGTTGGAGATTGCTTGAGGTCCACTCCAGACCCTGTTTGCCTGGGTATCAGCAGCAGAGGTTGCAGAAGATAGAATATTGCTGAACAGCGAGTGTACCTGTCTGATTCTTACTTTGGAAGCTTCCTCTCAGGGGTGTACTCCACCCTGTGAGGTGTGGGGTGTCAGACTGCCCCTAGTGGGGGATGTCTCCCAGTTAGGCTACTCAGGGGTCAGGGACCCACTTGAGCAGGCAGTCTGTCCCTTCTCAGATCTCAACCTCCGTGTTGGGAGATCCACTGCTCTCTTCAAAGTTGTCAGACAGAGTCCTTCGCGCCTGCACAAGTCTCTGCTGCTTCCCTGTTATTTTTTAGCTGAGCTGTCCCCAGAGGCGGAGTCTACAGAGACAGGCAGGTTTCCTTGAGCTGCTGTGAGCTCCACCCAGTTGGAGCTTCCCAGCGGCTTTGTTTACCTACTTAAGCCTCAGCAATGGCGGGCGCCTCCCCAGCCTCGCTGCTGCCCTGCGGTTAGATCGCCGAAGACTGCTGTGTTAGCAAGGAGGGAGGCTCCGGGGGCATGGGACCCTCCCGGCCAGGCGTGGGGTATATTCTCCTGGTGTGCCCGTTATCCTATAGCGCAGTATTGGGGTGGGAGTTACCCGATTTTCCAGGTGTTGTGTGTCTCAGTTCCCTGGTTAGGAAAAGGATTCCCTTCCCCTTGCACTTCCCAGGTGAGGCGATGCCTCGCCTGGTTCAACTCTCGCTGGTCGGGCTGCAACAGCTGACCAGCACCGACTGTCCGGCACTCACTAGTGAGATGACCCCAGTACCTCAGTTCAAAATGCAGAAATCACGTGTCTTCTGTGTCCTTCGCGCTGGGAGTTGGAGACTGCAGCTGTTCCTATTCGGCCTTCTAGAGAAAATTTTCTTTATATTACACAGTTTTGAAACTGCGTCATGGACAGATTCGCGAAGGGACATTTTGGAGCACATTCAGGCATACAGTGTAAAAGGAGATATCCTCAGACAAAAACTGGAGAGAAGCTTTCTGAGAAACTGCTTTGTGGTGTGTGCATTCCACTGAGGGAGTTATACCTCTTTCATCATAAGGCAGTGTTTGAACAAGGTTCTTCTGAAAGTGCAAAAGTGATATTTTTCCAATGCATTGAAAACTATTGCGAAAAGTGAAATATCCTGAAATAAAACCCAGAAAGCAGCATTCCAAGAAATGCTCTCTAACGTGTGCATTCATTTCAGAGAGTTAAAGCTTACACTACATTGCCCAGTTTGGAAGCTCTGTCTTTGAGGAATCTTTGAGGTGTTATTAAGAGGCGCCCCTGGGATTGTGGTGAGTAAAGAAATGACTAGCAATGAAAACTGAGAGAAGCTTGTGGAACAACTGCTTTGTGATGTTTGTATTCATCTCGTAGAGTTACATCATTCTTTGGTTTAGCAGTTTGAAATTACTATTTCTGGGGAACCTGAGAAAGAACATTTGGGAACGCTCTTAAGAATATGCTGAAAAAGAAATATCCTCTGATAGAAACCAGAAGGAAACATTCTGTGAAACCGCTCCAGGTCATATCAAGTCCAATCACACAGTTAACCTTCCGTTTTCATTGAGCAGTATCCTAACACTGTTTTACGTGAGTCAGCTAAGGGATAATCGAGAGCGATTTGAGGCTAACGGTGAAAATGGAAACATGTTCAGATAGATACTTGAGAAGATATGTATGAAGAAATGCTTTGTGACACACGCATTTCCCACACAGAGTTAAACTTTTCCTCTCAAAGGGTTTTATGGAATCCTGTTGGGTGAAAGAGCTACTGGGGACATTCAGGAGTATATATACTGCTATTATGGAAAAGGAAATATCCTCAGACAAAAACTGGAAAGAAACTTTCTGTGAAACTGCTTTGTGACCCATATGTCTATTAATCTCACACAGATGAAACTGTCTTTCCATTACGCAGTTTTGAAACTGCATCGTGGATGGATTCACGAAGGACATTCAGGAGCACATACAGGCTCGTGGGGAAACAGGAGATATCTTCAGATAACAATTGGAGAGAAACTTTCTGAGAAACTACGTTGTGATGTCTGCATTCCACTCAGGGAGTTATACCTCTTTTCTCACAACTCAGTGTTTGAACACTGTTCTTGTAAAAGGGAAAAAGAGATATTTTGCAGGGTATGAAGACTATAGCGAAAATTGAAATATCCAGTAAAATACCAGAAAAAATCATTCCAAGATACTGCTGTCTGACGTGTACATTCATTTCAGAGTGTTAAAGCTGACACTAAGTCGCCCAGTTTGGAAATTATGTCTTTGAGGAAATTGTGAAAGGATATTAAGTGACACCTGGAAGCCGGTGGTGAGAAAGGAAACGTCTTCGGTGAAAATTTGAGAGAAACTTTCTGAGCAACTGCTTTGTGAAGTGTGTATTCATCTCATAGAGTAAATCATTCCTTGGATTGAGCAGTTTTAAATCGCTGTTTCTGTGATACCTGGGAAAGGACATTTGGGAACACTCTTAATAATATGCTGAAAAAGAAATACCATCAATAAACGCCAGAAGGAAACTATCTGTGAAACTTCTCTAGGTCGCTTGAATTCCACTCACACAGTTAAGCTTCTGTTTTCATTGAGCAGTATTTTAGCAATGTTTTAGTTAGTCAGTTAAGGGACACTCAGGTACTTGAGCGATTTGAGGTTTCCGGTGAAAATGGAAATATGTTTAGATAGATACTGGAGGAAGATTTCCGAGAAGTGGCCTTGTGACGTGTGCATTCTACTCACAGAGATATACTCTTCTTCTCAAACAGGAATTTCAAATCACATTTGGAGAAAAAGCGACCAGGGGACATTCGGAGTATATGAAAGTCTATGGTGAAAAACGAACTATCCTCATACGAAACTGGAAAGAAGCTTTCTGTGAAACTACTTTGTGATAGATAGGTCTATTCACTTCACATGAATAAATCTATTACGCAGTTTTGAAAGTGTGGTATGGACGGATTTGCGAAGGGACGTTCAGCGGACATTCAGGCATACGGTGAAAAGGGAGTTATCTTCAGATAAAAAGTGGAGAGAAGCTGTTTGAGAAAGTGCTTTGATATGTGGGCATTCCACTTAGGGATTTATACGTCTATTCTGATATTTCAGTGTTTGAACACTGTTCCTGTAAAACTGAAAAAGAGACATTTTTCTCCACATTGAAGACTATGGTGAAAAGTGAAATATCCTGAAATAAAACCCAGAAATAAGGATTCCAAGAAATTGCACTCTGACGTGTGCACTCATTTCAGAGAGTTACACATATGCTTTGGAAACTCTGTCTTTGAAGAATCTGTGAAGGATATTAAGTGGCGCCGGAGGCTTGTGGTGAGAAAGGAAACGTCTTCCAATGAAAACTGGAGAGAAACTTTCTGAGAAACTGCTTTGTGATGTGTGTATTCATCTCATAGAGTAAATCATTCCTTGGATTGAGCAGTTTGAACGAACTGTTTCTGTGGAAAGTGAGAAAGGACATTTGGGAACGTTCTTAAGAATATGCTGGAAAAGAAATACCCTGCAATGAAAAACAGAAGAAGACTGTCTCTGAAACTGCTCTTTGTCACGTGAAGTCCACTCGCACAGTTAATCTTCGGTTTTTATTGAGTAGTATTTTAACACTGTTTTTGTTTAGTATGTGAAGTGATATGCTGTAGCACTCTGAGGCTTTCGGTGAAAAAGGAAACATCTTCAGATACATACCGGAGAGTAGATTTCCGAGGAGCTGTTTATGACGTGTGCATTCTACTCACAGGGTAATATTTCTTTTCTCCAAGAAGATTGGGGAATCCTTTTGGAGAAATAGCTAGAAGGGGACATTCAACACAGGGACTTTATGAAAGGAATATCATTCAGACAAAACTGGAAAGAAGCTTTCTGTGAAACTGCTTTGTGACAGATATGTCTATTCACCTCCCATAGATAAACTTCTTTCTATTACGCAGTTTTGAAACCACAATGGATGGAAAGGGAGATTAAGGAGCATTCAGCCTGTGAAATAGGAGATATCTTCAGATAAAACTGAGAGAAGCTGTCTGAGAAACTACTTTGTAATGTGTGCATTCCACTAAGGGAATTATACAACTTTTCTCATAAGACACCTTTTAAACACTGTTCCTGTAAAACTGAAAAAAAGGATATTTTGCAATGAATTGAAGAATTTGGGGAAATATAAAATATCCTCAATTAAAACCAGGAAGGAAGTGTTCTAAGAAACTCCTGTCTCACGTGTGCATTCGTTTCAGAGAGTTAAAGCTTACACTACATTGCCCAGTTTGGAAGCTCTGTCTTTGAGGAATTTGTGAAGGGATATTAAGAGCTTCGCCTGGGCTTGTGTTGAGAAAGGAAACGTCTTCCAATGAAAATTGCAGAGAATATTTCAGAGCAAGTGCTTTGTGATGTGTGTAATCATCTCATAGCCTTAAATCATTGTTTTGATAGAGAAGTTTGATATCTCTGTTTCTGTGGAACCTGAGCAGAGACATTTGGGAACGCTCTCAAGAATATGTGAAAAAGAAATACCCTCCAACAAAACAGAGAAGGAAACACTCTTCTGTACTACGCTAGGTAGCATGAATTCCACTCGCTCAGTTAAGCTTCTGTTTTCATTGAGCAGTATTCTGACACTCTTTAGGTGAGTCAGCTAAGGGATACTCGGGAATGCTTTGAGGATTACAGTGAAAACGAAAATATCTTCAGACAGATACTGGAGAGAAGATATCTGAGGAGCTGCTTGATGATGTGTGTATTCCACACTTAAAGTTATAGTTTTCCTATCACAGAGTATTGCGGAATCCCATTAGGAGAAAACGCTACCAGGGTACATTTGAGAGTATATGGACAGCTATGGTGAAAGAGGAAATATACTCAGACAAATGCTGGAAGGAAGCTTTCTGTGACACTGCTATGTGACAGATGATAGATATGTCTATCCATCTCACATAGAGAAAATTTTCTTTGCATTATGCCGTTTTGAAACTGCGTCATGGACAGATTCACGAAGGGATATTTGGGAGCACATTCAGGTGTGCAGTGTAAAAGGAAATATTGTCAGACAAAAACTGAGAGAAGCTTTCTGAGAAACTGCTTTGTGGTGTGTGCATTCCCCTGAGGGAGTTATACCTCTTTCATCATAAGGGAGTGTTTTAACAAGGTTCTTCTGAAAGTGAAAAAGTGATATTTTGCGATGCATTGAAAACTATTGCGAAAAGTGAAATATCCTGAAATAAAACCCAGAAAGAAGCTTTCCAATACAATGCTCTCTAACAGGTGCATTCATTTAAGAGAGTTAAAGCTTACACTACATTGCCCATTTTGGAAACTCTGTCTTTGTGGAATCTTTGATGTGTTATTAAGAGGCGCCCCTGGGCTTGTGGTGAGTTTGGAAATGACTTCTGATGGAAACTGGAGAGAAGCTTGCTGACCAACTGCTTTGTAATGTGTGTATTCATGTCCTAGAGTTACATCATTCTTTGGGTTGAGCAGTTTGAAATCACTGTTTCTGGGAAACCGGAGAAAGAACATTTGGGAACGCTCCTAAGAATATGCTGGAAAAGAAATATCCTCCGATAAAAACCAGAAGAAAACCTTCTATGAAACCGCTCCAGGTCACATCACGTTCATTCGCACAGTTAAGCTTCCATTTTCATTGAGCATTGTACTAACACTGTTTTACGTGAGTCAGCTAAGGGATAATCGAGAGTGCTTTGAGGTTAACAGTGAAAACGGAAATATCTTCAGATAGATACTCGAGAGGAGATTGGTGAAGAAATATTTGTGACATATGGATTTCCCACACACAATTAAACTTCTCTTCTCATAGGGATTTATGTAAACCCGCTGGGATATCTACTCTCCAGTATCTGTCTGAAGATATTTTCGTTTTCACCGTAAGCCTAAAAGTGCTCCCGAGTATCCCTTAGCTGACTCACCTATACAGTGGTAGTATACTGCTCAATGAAAACAGAAGCTTAACTATGCGAGTGGAATTCACATGATTTAGAGCAGTATCACAGAGTGTTTCTTTCTCTTTTTTATTGGAGGATATTTCTTTTTCACATATTCTTGAGAGCGTTCCCAAATGTCCTTGCTCAGGTTCACAGAAGCAGAGATATCAAAACGCTCAATCCGAAGAATGATTTAAATCTATGAGATGATTACACACATCACAAAGCAGTTGCTCTGAAAACTTTTCTGCAGTTCTCATCAGAAGACGTTTCCTTTCTCACCTCAACCCAGGGAAACCACTTAATATCCCTTTGCAAATTCCTCACAGACAGAGCTTCCAAACTGGGCAACATAGTATAATATTTATCTCTCTGAAATGATTGCACACCTCAGAGAGGAGTTTCTTAGAATGCTCCTTTCCTGGTGTTATTTCAGGATATTTCACATTTCCCCAAAGTCTTCAATTTGCCGCAAAATATCCTTTTCATTTACAGGAACAGTGTTCAAACACTGCCTTATGAGAAAAGAGGTATAACTCCTGAGTGGAATGCACACACAAAGCAGTTTCTCAGAAGCTTCTCAGTTTTATCTGAAGATATCTCCTATTTCACAGGCCTGAATGTGCTCCGAATGTCCCTTCGTGAATCGTCCATGATGCAGTTTCAAACTGCATAATAGAAAGAAAGTTTTATCTATGTGAGATGAATAGACATATCTATCACAAAGCAGTTTCACAGAAAGCTTCTTTCCAGTTTCTGTCTGGGGATATTTCCTTTTCACCATACCTTTCATATACTCCCGAATGTCCCTGGTCACTTTTTCTCCAAACGGATTTCCATCTCTATGAGAAGAAAAGTATATCTCTGTGAGTAGAATGCACACGTCACAAAGCAGCTCCTCGAAATCTTCTCTCCAGTATCTATCTAAAGATATTTCCATTTTCACCATAAGCCTCAAATGCACCCTGAGTATCCCTTAGCTGATTAACCTAAAACATTGTTAGAATACTGCTCAATGAAAACAGAAGCTTAACTGTGAGTGGAATTTAAGCGACCTAGAGAAGTTTCACTGACAGTTTCCCTCTGACGTTTATAGGATGGTATTTCTTTTTCAGCATATTATTAAGAGCGTTCCCAAATGTCTACAGCAACAGTGATTTAAAACTGCTCAATCCAAACAACGATTTCACTCTGTGAGATGAATACACACATCACAAAGCAGTTGCTCTGAGAGTTTCTCTCCAGTTTTCATCGGAAGACGTTTCCTTTCTCACCACAATCCTCCAGGTGTCACTTAATATGCCTTCACAATTTCCTGAAAAACCGATTTTCCAAACTGGGCGACTTAGGGTAAGCTTTAACACTCTGAAATGAATGTACACGTCAGAGAGCAGTTTCTTGGAATGCTTTTTTCTGGGTTTCATTTCCAGATATTTCAGTTTTTGCCAGAGTCTTCAATAAGCTGCAAAATATCTCTTTTTCACTTTTACAGGAACGGTGTTCAAACACTGCCTTTTGAGAAAAGAGTTATAACTCCCTGAGTGGAATGCAGACGCCACAAAGCAGTTTCTCAGAAAGTTTCTCTCCAATTTTTGTCTGAAGATATCTCCTATTTCCCCACCAGCTGATATGTGCTCCCGAATGTCCCTTCGCGAATCCGTCCATGATGCAGTTTCAAAACTGCGTAATAGAAAGACAGTTTCGTCTATGTCAGATGAATAGACATATCGGTCACAAAGCAGTTTCACAAAAGTTTTCTTTCCAGTTTCTGTCTGAGATTATTTCCTTTCCCACCATAGCAGTAAATAAATTCCTGAATGTCCCCGGGAGCTATTTCTCCCAACGGGATTCCATAAACACCTTTGAGAAGAAAACTTTAACGCTGTGTGGAAATGCATACGTCACAAAGCTTTTCTTCCTCAATCTCCTCTCAAGTATCTATCTGAAGATATTTCCATTTTCACCGTTAGCCTCAAAGCACTCCCGATTATCCCTAAGCTGACTCACTTAAAACAGTGTTAGGTTGCTGCTCAATGAAAACGGAAGATTAACTGTGAGTGGAATTCACACTGTGCCTCACTTCAGATTCTCTGCTCCATCTTTCTTTCTGCTTTCCCTTTCCCTTTTCCTTTTCCTTTCCTTTCCTTCTTTCATTCCGGGAGACTGGAGTTTTATCAAATCAGTCTCTCCAAGCATTTGGGGAGCAGAGTTTTTAAGAGTAAGTTGGTGGCTGGGGAAGCTAGTGAGCCGGGAATGCTGATTGGTCAGGGATGAAATAATAGGGAGTCAGAGCTGCCTTGTTGCGCTGAGTCAGTTCCCGGGTGGGGGCCACAAGATCAAGTGAGCCAGTTTATTGATCTTGGTGGAGCCAGCTGATCCATCAAGTGCAGGGTCTGCAAAATATCTCAAGCAATGATCTTAGGAGCAGTTGAGGGAGGGTCAGAATCCTGTAGCATCCAGCTGCATGACACTTAAACCATAATTTCTAATCTTATGGCTAATGTTAATCCTACAAAGGCAATCTAGTACTG
>CM058080.1:34538516-34602593 GCA_030247045.1 Colobus guereza | reverse complement strand
CGAAAAGAAACCCTGTATCCATCAGCAGTGGCTCCCTCCCTCCCCCACCCCTGGCCGCCAGCAATCTGACTTCTCTCTGGGGACTTGCGAATGCACACGTTGAGAGAATTTTCCAGGAATGCTTCTTTCTGGTTTTATTTCAGGATATTTCACTTTTCGCCATAGTCTTCAATGCTGCAAAATATCACTTTTCAGTTTTACAGAACAGTGTTCAAACACTGCCTTATGAGAAAAGAGGTATAACTCCTGAGTGGAATGCACACATCACAAAGCAGTTTCTCAGAAAGCTTCTCAGTTTTTGTCTGAGGATATTTCCTTTTCACCAGCCTGAATGTGCTCCAATGTCCCTTCACGAATCCGTCCATGATGCAGTTTCAAAACTGTAATAGAAAGAAAATTTTATCTATGTGAGATGAATAGACATATCTATCACATAGCAGTTTCACAGAAAGCTTCTTTCCAGTTTTTTCTGAGGATATTTCCTTTTCACCATAGCTGTCCATATACTCGAATGTCCCTGGTAGCTTTTCTCCAAATGGGATTCCCCAATCCTCTATGAGAAGAAAAGTATAACTCTGAGTGGAATGCACATGTCACAAAGCAGCTCCTCAGAAATCTTCTCTCCAGTATCTGTCTGAAGATATTTCTGTTTTCACCGTAAGCCTCAAAGTGCTCCCGAGTATCCCTTAGCTGACTAACCTAAAACAGTGTTAGAATACTGCTCAATGAAAACAGAAGCTTAACTGTGAGTGGAATTCACCTGACCTAGAGCAGTTTCACAGAAAGTTTCCTTCTGGTTTTTATTGGAGGGTATTTCTTTTTCACATATTCTTAAGAGCGTTCCCAAATGTCCTTTCTCAGGTTCCACAGAAACAGTGATTTCAAACTGCTCAATCCAAAGAATGATTTAACTCTATGAGATGAATACACACATCACAAAGCAGTTGCTCTGAAAGCTTCTCTCAGTTTTCATCGGAAGACATTTCCTTTCTCACCACAAGCCTCTGGGTGCACTTAAAATCCCTTCACAGATTCCTCAAAGACAGAGTTTCCAAACTGGGCAACGTAGTGTAAGCTTTAACTCTCTGAAATGAATGCACACGTCAGAGAGCAGTTTCTTGAACGCTTCTTTCTGGGTTTTATTTCAGGATATTTCACTTTTCGCCATAGTCTTCAATGTGCTGCAAAATATCACTTTTCACTTTTACAGGAACAGTGTTCAAACACTGCCTTATGAGAAAAGAGGTATAACTCCCTGAGTGGAATGCACATATCACAAAGCAGTTTCTCAGAAAGCTTCTCCAGTTTTATCTGAAGATATCTCCTATTTCCACACAGCCTGAATGTGCTCCCAAATGTCCCTTCGTGAATCCGTCCATGATGCAGTTTCAAAACTGTGTAATAGAAAGAAAGTTTTATCTATGTGAGATGAATAGACATATCTATCACAAAGCAGATTCACAGAAAGCTTCTTTCCAGTTTTTGTCTAAGGATATTTCCTTTTCTACTATAGCCATCCATATACTCAAGAATGTCCCTGGTAGCATTTCTCCAAATGGAATTCCCCAATCCTCTATGAGAAAGAAAGTATAACTCTGTGAGTGGAATGAACACGTCACAGAGCAGCTCCTCGAAAATCTCTTCTCTGGTATCTATCTGAAGATATTTCCGTTTCCACCATAATCCTCAAAGCACTCCCGAGTGTCCCTTAGCTGGCTAACCTAAAACAGTGTTGGAATACTGCTCAATGAAAACAGAAGCTTAACTGTGTGTGTGGAATTCACGTGACCTAGAGCAGTTTCACAGAATGTTTCCTTCTTCTGTTTATTAGAGAGTATTTCTTTTTAGCAAATTCTTAAGAGCGGTCCCAAATGTACTTTCTCAGCTTCCACAGAAACAGTGATTTCAAACTGCTCAATCCAAAGAATGATTTAACTCTATGAGATGAATACACACATCACAAAGCAGTTGCTCTGAAAGCTTCTCCAGTTTTCATTGGAAGACGTTTCCTTTCTCACCACAAGCCTCAGGAGCCACTTAATATCCTTCACAGATTCCTCAAAGACAGAGTTTCCAAACTGGGCAATGTAGTGTAAGCTTTAACTCTCTGAAATGAATGCACACGTCAGAGAGCAGTTTCTTGTAATGCTTCTTTCTGGATTTTATTTCAGGATATTTCACTTTTCACCATAGTCTTCAATGTGCTGCAAAATATCACTTTTTCAGTTTTACAGGAACAGTGTTCAAACACTGCCTTATGAGAAAAGAGGTATAACTCACTGAGTGGAATGCACACATCACAAAGCAGTTTCTCAGAAAGCTTCTCTCAGTTTTTATCTGAAGATATCTCTATTTCCCCACAGGCCTGAATGTGCTCCAATGTCCCTTCGTGAATCCATCCATGATGCAGTTTCAAAACTGCATAATAGAAAGAAAGTTTTATCTATGTGAGATGAATAGACATATCTATCACAAAGCAGTTTCACAGAAAGCTTCTTTCCAGTTTTTGTCTGAGGATATTTCCTTTTCACCATAGCATCCATATACTCGAATGTCCCTGGTAGCTTTTTCTCCAAACAGGATTCCCCAATCCTCTATGAGAAAAAAGTATAACTCTGTGAGTGGAATGCACACGTCACAAAGCAGCTCCTCGAAATCTTCTCTCCAGTATCTATCTGAAGATATTTCCTTTTCACCATAAGCCTCAAAGCACTCCTGAGTATCCCTTAGCTGACTAACCTAAAACAGTGTTAGAATACTGCTCAATGAAAACAGAAGCTTAACTGTGTGAGTGGACTTCATGACCTAGAGCAGTTTCACAGAAAGTTTCCTTCTGGTTTTTTATGGAGGTATTTCTTTTCAGCATATTCTTAAGAGCGTTCCCAAATGTCCTTTCTCAGGTTCCACAGAAACAGTGATTTCAAACTGCTCAATCCAAATAATGATTTAACCTATGAGATGAATACACACATCACAAAGCAGTTGCTCCAAAAGCTTCTCTCCAGTTTTCATCGGAAGTCATTTCCTTTCTCACCACAAGCTCCAGAGCACCACTTAATATCCCTTCACAGATTCCTCAAAGACAGAGTTTCCAAACTGGGCAATGTAGTGTAAGGTTTAACTCTCTGAAATAAATACACACGTCCGAGAGCAGTTTCTTGGAATGCTTCTTTCTGGTTTTATTTCAGGATATTTCACTTTTCACCATAGTCTTCAATGCACTGCAAAATATCACTTTTCAGTTTTACAGGAACAGTGTTCAAACACTGCCTTATGAGAAAAGAGGTATAACTCCTGAGTGGAATGCACACATCACAAAGCAGTTTCTCAGAAAGCTTCTCTCCAGTTTTATCTGAAGATATCTCCTTTTCACAGCCTGAATGTGCTCCCAAATGTCCCTTCATGAATCCATCCATGATGCAGTTTCAAAACTGCATAATAAAAGAATTTTCTATGAGATGAATAGACATATCTATCAAAGCAGTTTCACAGAAAGCTTCTTTCCAGTTTTTGTCTGAGGATATTTCCTTTTCACCATAGCCATCCATACTGAATGTCCCTGGTAGCTTTTCTCCAAACGGATTCCCAATCCTATGAGAAGAAAGTATAACTCTGTGAGTGAATGCACATCACAAAGCAGCTCCTCAGAAATCTTCTCCAGTATCTATCTGAAGATATTTCTTTTCACCATAAGCCTCAAAGCTCCTGAGTATCCCTTAGCTGACCTAAAACAGTGTTAGAATACTGCTCAATGAAAACAGAAGCTTAACTGTGAGTGAATTCATGACCTAGAGCAGTTTCAGAAAGTTTCCTTCTTTTTATTGAGGATTTCTTTTCAGCATATTCTTAAGAGTTCCCAAATGTCCTTTCTCAGGTTCCACAGAAACAGTGATTCAAACTGCTCAATCCAAAGAATGATTTAACTCGAGATGAATACACATCACAAAGCAGTTGCTCAAAAGCTTCTCTCCAGTTTTCATCAGAAGATGTTTCCTTTCTCACCACAAGCCCAGCCACTTAATATCCTTCAGATTCCTCAAAGACAGAGTTTCCAAACTGGCAACGTGTAAGCTTTAACTCTCTGAAATGAATGCACACGTCAGAGAGCAGTTTCTTAAATTCTTTCTGTTTTATTCAGGATATTTCACTTTTCATAGTCTTCAATGCTGCAAAATATCACTTTTCAGTTTTACAGGAACAGTGTTCAAACACTGCCTATGAAAAAGGTATAACTCCTGAGTGGAATGCACATCACAAAGCAGTTTCTCAGAAAGCTTCTCCAGTTTTATCTGAAGATATCTCCTATTTCCCCACAGGCCTGAATGTGCTCCCAAATGTCCCTGGTAGCTTTTCTCCAAACAGGATTCCCAATCCTATGAGAAGAAAGTATAACTCTGAGTGGAATGCACACATCACAAAGCAGTTTCAGAAAGCTTCTCTCCAGTTTTATCTGAAGATATCTCCTTTTCACAGCCTGAATGTGCTCCCAAATGTCCCTTCATGAATCTGTCCATGACGCAGTTTCAAAACTGTAATAGAAAGAAAGTTTTATCTATGTGAGATGAATAGACATATCTATCACAAGCAGTTTCACAGAAAGCTTCTTTCCAGTTTTTGTCTGAGGATATTTCCTTTTCACCATAGCCATCCATATACTCGAATGTCCCTGGTAGCTTTTCTCCAAACGGATTCCCAATCCTCTATGAGAAGAAAGTATAACTCTGTGAGTGAATGCACATCACAAAGCAGCTCCTCAGAAATCTTCTCCAGTATCTATCTGAAGATATTCCATTTCAGAAGCCTCAAAGCTCCTGAGTATCCCTTAGCTGACTCTAAAACAGTGTTAGAATACTGCTCAATGAAAACAGAAGCTTAACTGTGAGTGGAATTCATGACCTAGAGCAGTTTCACAGAAGTTTCCTTCTGGTTTTTATCGGAGGGTATTTCTTTTCAGCATATTCTTAAGAGTGTTCCCAAATGTCCTTTCTCAGGTTCACAGAAACAGTGATTTCAAACTGCTCAATCCAAAGAATGATTTAACTATGAGATGAATACACATCACAAAGCAGTTGCTCAAAGCTTCTCTCAGTTTTCATGAAGATGTTTCCTTTCTCACCACAAGCCCAGAACCACTTAATATCCCTTCAGATTCCTCAAAGACAGAGTTCCAAACTGGCAACGTAGTGTAAGCTTTAACTCTCTGAAATGAATGCACGTCAGAGAGCAGTTTCTTCTTTCTGTTTTATTCAGGATATTTCACTTTTCGCCATAGTCTTCAATGCTGCAAAATATCACTTTTCAGTTTTACAGAACAGTGTTCAAACACTGCCTTATGAGAAAAGTATAACTCTGAGTGGAATGCACACATCACAAAGCAGTTTCTCAGCTTTTCTCCAGTTTTATCTGAAGATATCTCCTTTTCACAGCCTGAATGTCCCTGGTAGCTTTTCTCCAAACAGGATTCCCAATCCTCTATGAGAAGAAAGTATAACTCTGAGTGGAATGCACATCACAAAGCAGTTTCTCAGAAAGCTTCTCCAGTTTTATCTGAAGATATTTCTTTTCAGCATATTCTTAAGAGTTCCCAAATGTCCTTCATGAATCTCCATGATGCAGTTTCAAAACTAATAGAAAGAAAGTTTTATCTATGTGAGATGAATAGACATATCTATCACAAGCAGTTTCACAGAAAGCTTTTTTTTTGTCTGAGGATATTTCCTTTTCACATCATGTACTCCCAATGTCCCCTGGTAGCTTTTCTCCAAACGGATTTCAATCCTCTATGAGAAGAAAGTATATCCTGTGAATGAATGCACATCACAAAGCAGCTCCTCAAATCTTCTCCAGTATCTATCTGAAGATATTTCTTTCACAGAAGCCTCAAAGCTCCCAAGTATCCCTTAGCTGATTAATCAAAACAGTGTTAGAATACTGCTCAATGAAAACAGAAGCTTAACTGTGAGTGGAATTCACACCTAGAGAAGTTTCACAGAAAGTTCTTCTGGTTTTATTGGAGGTATTTCTTTTCAGCATATTCTTAAGAGCATTCCCAAATGTCCTTCAGGTTCACAGAAACAGTGATTTCAAACTGCTCAATCCAAAGAAGATTTCTCTCTATGAGATGAATACACACATCACAAAGCAGTTTCAGAAAGCTTCTCCAGTTTTCATTGAAGATTTCCTTTCTCACCACAAGCCTCTGGGTGTCACTTAATATCCTTCACAGATTCCTCAAAGACAGAGTTTCCAAACTGGCAACGTAGTGTAAGCTTTAACTCTCTGAAATGAATGCACACGTCAGAGAGCAGTTTCTTGAATGCTTTCAGGGTTTTATTTCAGGATATTTCACTTTTCCATAGTCTTCAATGCTGCAAAATATCACTTTTCAGTTTTACAGAACAGTGTTCAAACACTGCCTTATGAGAAAAGAGTATAACTCTGAGTGGAATGCACACATCACAAAGCAGTTTCTCAGAAATTTTCTCCAGTTATCTGAAGATATCTCCTTTTCACAGCCTGAATGTGCTCCAAATGTCCTTCAGAATCCTCCATGATGCAGTTTCAAAACTATAATGAAAGAAGTTTATCTATGTGAGATGAATAGACATATTACAAAGCAGTTTCACAGAAAGTTTCTTTCCAGTTTTGTCTGAGGATATTTCCTTTTCACATAGCATAAATCCTTCTCAGTTTCTCCAAACAGATTCAATCCTATGAGAAAAAGTTTAACTCTGTGTGGAATGCACATCACAAAGCAGTTTCTCAGAAATCTTCTCCAGTATCTATCTGAAGATATTTCGTTTCACTGTAGCCTCAAAGCGCTCTGATTATCCCTTAGCTGACTAACCTAAAACAGTGTTAGAATACTGCTCAATGAAAACAGAAGCTTAACTGTGTGAGACTTCATGACCTGAGCAGTTTCACAGAAAGTTTCCTTCTTTTATCAGGATATTTCTTTTCAGCATATTCTTAAGAGCATTCCCAAATGTCTTTCTCAGGTTCCACAGAAACAGTGATTTCAAACTGCTCAATCCAAGAATGATTTAACTGAGATGAATACACATCACAAAGCAGTTTCAAAGCTTCTCCAGTTTTCATCTGAAGATATTTCCTTTCTCACCACAGCCCAGCGTCATAACACCCTTCAAAGATTCCTCAAAGACAGAGTTCAAACAGGGCAATGTGGTGTAAGCTTTAACTCTCTGAAATGAATGCACAGAGAGCAGTTTCAGAAAGCTTCTTTCTGGGTTTTTTCAGGATATTTCCTTTTCATAGTTTTCAACACTTGAAAATATCACTTTTCAGTTTTACAGGAACAGTGTTCAAACACTGCCTTATGAGAAAAGAGGTATAACTCAGTGGAATGCACATCACAAAGCAGTTTCAGAAATTCTTCCACTTTTTATCTGAAGATATCTCCTTTTCACAGCCTGAATGTGCTCCAATGTCCTTCGAATCCGTCCATGATGCAGTTTCAAAACTGCAATATAAAGAAAATTTTCTGTGTGAAATGAATAGACATATCTATCACAAGCAGTTTCACAGAAAGCTTTCCAGTTTTTCTGAGGATATTTCTTTTCACCATAGCCATATCTACTCAAATGTCCTGTCTTCTCAAAACAGGTTCCAATTCTATGAGAAGAAAAGTATAACTCTATGAGTGGAATGCACACGTCACAAAGCAGCTCCTCAGAAATCTTCTCCAGTTTTATCTGAAGATGTTTTTCACAAAGCCTCAGTGCTCTGAGTATCCCTTAGCTGACTAACCTAAAACAGTGTTAGAATACTGCTCAATGAAAACAGAAGCTTAACTGTGAAGTGAATCATGTGACAGAGCAGTTTCACAGAAAGTTTCTTCTGGTTTTATTGGAGGTATTTCTTTTCAGCATATTCTTAAGAGTGTTCCCAAATGTCCTTTCTCAGGTTCCACAGAAACAGTGTTCAAACTGCTCAATCCAAAGAATGATTTAACCTGAGTGAATGTACACATCACAAAGCAGTTTCTCTGAAAGCTTCTCTCCAGTTTTCATCAGAAGACGTTTCCTTTCTCACCACAAGCCCAGGACCACTTAATATCCCTTCACAGATTCCTCAAAGACAGAGTTTCCAAACTGTAATAGAAGTTTTAACTCTGAAATGAATACACACGTCAGAGAGCAGTTTCAGAAAGCTTCTTTCTGGTTTTATTCAGGATATTTCACTTTTGCCATAGTCTTCAATGCTGCAAAATATCACTTTTCAGTTTTCCAGAACAGTGTTCAAAACTGCCTATGAGAAAAAGTATAACTCTGAGTGGAATGCACATCACAAAGCAGTTTCAGAAAGCTTCTCTCTCAGTTTTATCTGAAGATTTCCTTTTCACAGCCTGAATGTGTTCCAAATGTCCCTTCGAATCCGTCCATGATGCAGTTTCAAAACTGTAATAGAAAGAAAGTTTTATCTATGAATGATGAATCACCACAAGCAGTTTCTCAGAAAGCTTCTCAGTTTTATCTGAGATATTTCCTTTTCACCATAGCCTGAATGTGTTCCAAATGTCCCTGGTAGCTTTTTCTCCAAACAGGATTCCCAATCCTCTATGAGAAGAAAAGTATAACTCTGAGTGAATGCACACATCACAAAGCAGTTTCTCAGAAATCTTCTCCAGTTTTATCTGAAGATTTTTTTTTTCACCAAAAGCCTCCGATATCCTTCACAGATTCAAAACAGTGTTAGAATACTGCTCAATGAAAACAGAAGCTTAACTGTGTGAGTGACACTTGACAAAGAGCAGTTTCAGAAAGTTTCTTCTGGTTTTATTGAGATATTCTTTTCATATTCATCCTTCAATACTAATTTCCTTTATTCAAATCAAAGCAGTTTCAGAAAGCTTCTCCAGTTTTATCTGAAGATATTTCCTTTTCACAGCCTGAATGTGTTCCAAATGTCCTTTCTCAGGTTCCACAGAAACAGTGATTTCAAACTGCTCAATCCAAAGAATGATTTAACTCTATGAGATGAATACACATCACAAAGCAGTTTCAGAAAGCTTCTCTCCAGTTTTATCTGAAGATATTTCCTTTTCACCATAGTCTTCAATGCTGCAAAATATCACTTTTCAGTTTTACAGGAACAGTGTTCAAACACTGCCTTATGAGAAAAGAGGTATAACTCCTGAGTGGAATGCACATCACAAAGCAGTTTCACAGAAAGTTTCTTTTTATTGGGATATTTCTTTTCAGCATATTCTTAAGAGCATTCCCAAATGTCCTTTCTCAGGTTCCACAGAAACAGTGATTTCAAACTGCTCAATCCAAAGAATGATTTAACTCTATGAGATGAATACACACATCACAAAGCAGTTGCTCCAAAATTCTTCCAGTTTTCATTGGAAGTGTTTCCTTTTCACCACAAGCCAGCACTTTAATATCCCTTCACAGATTCCTCAAAGACAGAGTTTCCAAACTGGGCAATGTAGTGTAAGCTTTAACTCTCTGAAATGAATGCACACGTCAGAGACAGTTTCAGAATCCTTCTTTCTGGGTTTTATTTCAGGATATTTCACTTTTGCCATAGTCTTCCTGCAAAATATCACTTTTCAGTTTTACAGGAACAGTGTTCAAACACTGCCTTATGAGAAAAGAGTATAACCCTGAGTGGAATGCACACATCACAAAGCAGTTTCTCAGAAAGCTTCTCTCCAGTTTTATCTGAAGATATCTCCTTTCACAGCCTGAATGTGCTCCCAATGTCCCTTCGAATCCCATGACAAAACTGTGTAATAGAAAGAAAGTTTTATCTATGTGAGATGAATAGACATATCTATCACAAAGCAGTTTCACAGAAAGCTTCTTTCCAGTTTTGTCTGAGGATATTTCCTTTTCACCATAGCTTTCATATACCCGAATGTCCCTGGTAGCTTTTTCTCCAAAGGATTCCCAATCCTCTATGAGAAGAAAAGTATACTCTGTGAGTGAATGCACATGTCACAAAGCAGCTCCTCAGAAATCTTCTCTCCAGTATCTATCTGAAGATATTTCCACTAAGCCTCAAAGCACTCCAGTATCCCTTAGCTGACTAACCTAAAACAGTGTTAGAATACTGCTCAATGAAAACAGAAGCTTAACTGTGTGAGTGGAATTCACGTGACCTAGAGCAGTTTCACAGAAAGTTTCCTTCTGGTTTTATTGGAGGTATTTCTTTTCAGCATATTCTTAAGAGTTCCCAAATGTCCTTTCTCAGGTTCCACAGAAACAGTGATTTCAAACTGCTCAATCCAAAGAATGATTTAACTCTATGAGATGAATACACACATCACAAAGCAGTTGCTGAAAGTTTCTCTCCAGTTTTCATCAGAAGACGTTTCCTTTCTACCACAAGCCTCTGGGCACTTAATATCCCTTCACAGATTCCTCAAAGACAGAGTTTCCAAACTGGGCATGTAAGCTTTAACTCTGAAATGAATGCACATCAGAGAGCAGTTTCTTGGAACTTTTTCTGGTTTTATTTCAGGATATTTCACTTTTCCATAGTCTTCAATACACTGCAAAATATCTCTTTTCACTTTTACAGGAACAGTGTTCAAACACTGCCTTATGAGAAAAGAGGTATAACTCCTGAGTGGAATGCACATCACAAAGCAGTTTCTCAGAAAGTTTCTCCAGTTATCTGAAGATATCTCCTATTTCACAGCCTGAATGTGCTCCCGAATGTCCTTCATGAATCTGTCCATGATGCAGTTTCAAAACTGCATAATAGAAAGAAGTTTTATCTATGTGAGATGAATAGACATATCTATCACAAAGCAGTTTCACAGAAAGTTTCTTTCCAGTTTTGTCTGAGGATATTTCCTTTTCACCATAGCCATATTCTCAATGTCCCCTGGTAGCTTTTTCTCCAAATGGATTCCAATCCTCTATGAGAAGAAAAGTATAACTCTGTGAGTGAATGCACATGTCACAAAGCAGCTCCTCAGAAATCTTCTCCAGTATCTATCTGAAGATATTTCCTTTTCACTAAGCCTCAAAGCACTCCAGTATCCTTAGCTGACTAACCTAAAAGTGTTAGAATACTGCTCAATGAAGAAGCTTAACTGTGTGAGTGGAATTCACGACCTAGAGCAGTTTCACAGAAGTTTCCTTCTGGTTTTATCGAGGTATTTCTTTTCAGCATATTCTTAAGAGCATTCCCAAATGTCCTTTCTCAGGTTCCACAGAAACAGTGATTTCAAACTGCTCAATCCAAAGAATGATTTAACTCTATGAGATGAATACACATCACAAAGCAGTTGCTCTGAAAGTTTCTCCAGTTTTCATCGGAAGACGTTTCCTTTCTCACCACAAGCCTCTGGGTGCACTTAATATCCCTTCACAGATTCCTCAAAGACAGATTTTCCAAACTGGGCAACGTAGTGTAAGCTTTAACTCTCTGAAATGAATGCACATCAGAGAGCAGTTTCTTGAATGCTTCTTTCTGGTTTTATTTCAGGATATTTCACTTTTCGCCATAGTCTTCAATACACTGCAAAATATCACTTTTCAGTTTTACAGGAACAGTGTTCAAACACTGCCTTATGAGAAAAGAGGTATAACTCCTGAGTGGAATGCACATCACAAAGCAGTTTCTCAGAAAGTTTCTCCAGTTATCTGAAGATATCTCCTATTTCACCAGCCTGAATGTGCTCCAAATGTCCCTTCGAATCTGTCCATGATGCAGTTTCAAAACTGCATAATAGAAAGAAAGTTTTATCTATGTGAGATGAATAGACATATCTATCACAAAGCAGTTTCACAGAAAGCTTCTTTCCAGTTTTGTCTGAGGATATTTCCTTTTCACCATAGCAGTAAATATACTCCTGAATGTCCCTGGTAGCTTTTTCTCCAAAGGATTCCCAATCCTCTATGAGAAGAAAAGTATAACTCTGTGAGTGGAATGCACGTCACAAAGCAGCTCAGAAATCTTCTCTCAGTATCTATCTGAAGATATTTCCTTTTCACCATAAGCCTCAAAGCACTCCTGAGTATCCCTTAGCTGACTAACCTAAAACAGTGTTAGAATACTGCTCAATGAAAACAGAAGCTTAACTGTGAGTGGACTTGATATGACCTAGTTTCACAGAAAGTTTCCTTCTGGTTTTTAGGAGGTATTTCTTTTCAGCATATTCTTAAGAGCGTTCCCAAATGTCCTTTCTCAGGTTCCACAGAAACAGTGATTTCAAACTGCTCAATCCAAAGAATGATTTAACTCTATGAGATGAATACACATCACAAAGCAGTTGCTCTGAAAGCTTCTCCAGTTTTCATCGAAGACGTTTCCTCACACCCTCCAGGGCCACTTAATATCCTTCACAGATTCCTCAAAGACAGAGTTTCCAAACTGGGCAATGTAGTGTAAGCTTTAACTCTGAAATGAATGCACGTCAGAGAGCAGTTTCTTGAATGCTTCTTTCTGGGTTTTATTTCAGGATATTTCACTTTATAGTCTTCAATGCTGCAAAATATCACTTTTCAGTTTTACAGGAACAGTGTTCAAACACTGCCTTATGAGAAAAGAGGTATAACTCCTGAGTGGAATGCACACATCACAAAGCAGTTTCTCAGAAAGCTTCTCCAGTTTTATCTGAAGATATCTCCTATTTCCCCACAGGCCTGAATGTGCTCCAAATGTCCCTTCGAATCTGTCCATGATGCAGTTTCAAAACTGCATAATAGAAAGAAAGTTTTATCTATGTGAGATGAATAGACATATCTATCACAAAGCAGTTTCACAGAAAGTTTCTTTCCAGTTTTGTCTGAGGATATTTCCTTTTCACCATAGCCATCCATATACTGAATGTCCCTGGTAGCTTTTTCTCCAAAGGATTCCCAATCCTCTATGAGAAGAAAAGTATAACTCTGTGAGTGGAATGCACACGTCACAAAGCAGCTCCTCAGAAATCTTCTCTCCAGTATCTATCTGAAGATATTTCCGTTTTCACCATAAGCCTCAAAGCACTCCTGAGTATCCCTTAGCTGACTAACCTAAAACAGTGTTAGAATACTGCTCAATGAAAACAGAAGCTTAACTGTGTGAGTGGACTTCACGTGACCTAGAGCAGTTTCACAGAAAGTTTCCTTCTGGTTTTATCGAGGTATTTCTTTTCAGCATATTCTTAAGAGCATTCCCAAATGTCCTTTCTCAGGTTCCACAGAAACAGTGATTTCAAACTGCTCAATCCAAAGAATGATTTAACTCTATGAGATGAATACACACATCACAAAGCAGTTGCTCTGAAAGCTTCTCTCCAGTTTTCATCGGAAGACGTTTCCTTTCTTACCACAAGCCTCTGGGCACTTAATATCCCTTCACAGATTCCTCAAAGACAGAGTTTCCAAACTGGGCAATGTAGTGTAAGCTTTAACTCTGAAATGAATGCACATCAGAGAGCAGTTTCTTGGAATGCTTCTTTCTGGTTTTATTTCAGGATATTTCACTTTTCCATAGTCTTCAATACACTGCAAAATATCTCTTTTCACTTTTACAGGAACAGTGTTCAAACACTGCCTTATGAGAAAAGAGGTATAACTCCTGAGTGGAATGCACATCACAAAGCAGTTTCTCAGAAAGTTTCTCCAGTTATCTGAAGATATCTCCTATTTCACAGCCTGAATGTGCTCCCAATGTCCTTCATGAATCTGTCCATGATGCAGTTTCAAAACTGCATAATAGAAAGAAAGTTTTATCTATGTGAGATGAATAGACATATCTATCACAAAGCAGTTTCACAGAAAGTTTCTTTCCAGTTTTGTCTGAGGATATTTCCTTTTCACCATAGCAGTAAATATACTCCTGAATGTCCCTGGTAGCTTTTTCTCCAAAGGATTCCCAATCCTCTATGAGAAGAAAAGTTTAACTCTGTGAGGAATGCACGTCACAAAGCAGCTCCTCAGAAATCTTCTCTCAGTATCTATCTGAAGATATTTCCGTTTTCATAAGCCTCAAAGCACTCCTGAGTATCCCTTAGCTGACTAACCTAAAACAGTGTTAGAATACTGCTCAATGAAGAAGCTTAACTGTGAGTGGACTTCACGTGACCTAGAGCAGTTTCACAGAAAGTTTCCTTCTGGTTTTATCGAGGTATTTCTTTTCAGCATATTCTTAAGAGCATTCCCAAATGTCCTTTCTCAGGTTCCACAGAAACAGTGATTTCAAACTGCTCAATCCAAAGAATGATTTAACTCTATGAGATGAATACACATCACAAAGCAGTTGCTCTGAAAGCTTCTCTCCAGTTTTCATCGAAGACGTTTCCTTTCTCACCACAAGCCTCAGGCACTTAATATCCTTCACAGATTCCTCAAAGACAGATTTTCCAAACTGGGCAACGTAGTGTAAGCTTTAACTCTGAAATGAATGCACACGTCAGAGAGCAGTTTCTTGAATGCTTCTTTCTGGTTTTATTTCAGGATATTTCACTTTTGCCATAGTCTTCAATACACTGCAAAATATCACTTTTCAGTTTTACAGGAACAGTGTTCAAACACTGCCTTATGAGAAAAGAGGTATAACTCCTGAGTGGAATGCACACATCACAAAGCAGTTTCTCAGAAAGCTTCTCCAGTTATCTGAAGATATCTCCTATTTCCCCACAGCCTGAATGTGCTCCAAATGTCCCTTCGAATCTGTCCATGATGCAGTTTCAAAACTGCATAATAGAAGAAGTTTATCTATGTGAGATGAATAGACATATCTATCACAAAGCAGTTTCACAGAAAGCTTCTTTCCAGTTTTGTCTGAGGATATTTCCTTTTCACCATAGCATCCATATACTCCTGAATGTCCCTGGTAGCTTTTTCTCCAAACGGGATTCCCAATCCTCTATGAGAAGAAAAGTTTAACTCTGTGAGTGGAATGCACACGTCACAAAGCAGCTCAGAAATCTTCTCCAGTATCTATCTGAAGATATTTCCTTTTCACCATAAGCCTCAAAGCACTCCTGAGTATCCCTTAGCTGACTAACCTAAAACAGTGTTAGAATACTGCTCAATGAAAACAGAAGCTTAACTGTGAGTGGACTTGATATGACCTAGTTTCACAGAAGTTTCCTTCTGGTTTTTAGGAGGTATTTCTTTTCAGCATATTCTTAAGAGCGTTCCCAAATGTCCTTTCTCAGGTTCCACAGAAACAGTGATTTCAAACTGCTCAATCCAAAGAATGATTTAACTCTATGAGATGAATACACACATCACAAAGCAGTTGCTCTGAAAGCTTCTTCCAGTTTTCATCGAAGACGTTTCCTTTCTCACCACAAGCCCAGCGCCTTAATATCCTTCACAGATTCCTCAAAGACAGAGTTTCCAAACTGGGCAATGTAGTGTAAGCTTTAACTCTGTGAGTGGAATGCACACGTCAGAGAGCAGTTTCTTGAATGCTTCTTTCTGGGTTTTATTTCAGGATATTTCACTTTATAGTCTTCAATGCTGCAAAATATCACTTTTTCAGTTTTACAGAAGAACAGTGTTCAAACACTGCCTTATGAGAAAAGAGGTATAACTCCTGAGTGGAATGCACATCACAAAGCAGTTTCTCAGAAAGCTTCTCCAGTTTTATCTGAAGATATCTCCTATTTCACAGCCTGAATGTGCTCCAAATGTCCCTTCACGAATCTGTCCATGATGCAGTTTCAAAACTGCATAATAAAGAAAGTTTTATCTATGTGAGATGAATAGACATATCTATCACAAGCAGTTTCACAGAAAGCTTCTTTCCAGTTTTTGTCTGAGGATATTTCCTTTTTCACCATAGCCATCCATATACTCTCGAATGTCCCCTGGTAGCGTTTTCTCCAAATGGGATTCCCAATACTCTATGAGAAGAAAAGTATAACTCTGTGAGTGGAATGCACATGTCACAAAGCAGCTCCTCAGAAATCTTCTCTCCAGTATCTATCTGAAGATATTTCCGTTTTCACCATAAGCCTCAAAGCACTCCAGAGTATCCCTTAGCTGACTAAGCTAAAACAGTGTTAGAATACTGCTCAATGAAAACAGAAGCTTAACTGTGTGAGTGGAATTCATGTGACCTAGAGCAGTTTCACAGAAAGTTTCCTTCTTTTATTGGAGGGTATTTCTTTTTCAGCATATTCTTAAGAGCGTTCCCAAATGTCCTTTCTCAGGTTCCACAGAAACAGTGATTTCAAACTGCTCAATCCAAAGAATGATTTAACTCTATGAGATGAATACACATCACAAAGCAGTTGCTCTGAAAGCTTCTCCAGTTTTATCTGAAGATATTTCTTTTCAGCATATTCTTAAGAGCGTTCCCAAATGTCCTTTCTCAGGTTCCACAGAAACAGTGATTTCAAACTGCTCAATCCAAAGAATGATTTAACTCTATGAGATGAATAGACATATCTATCACAAGCAGTTTCACAGAAAGTTTCCTTCTGGTTTTATTTCAGGATATTTCACTTTATAGTCTTCAATGCTGCAAAATATCACTTTTCAGTTTTACAGGAACAGTGTTCAAACACTGCCTTATGAGAAAAGAGGTATAACTCCTGAGTGGAATGCACACGTCAGAGAGCAGTTTCTTGAATGCTTCTTTCTGGGTTTTATTTCAGGATATTTCTTTTCAGCATATTCTTAAGAGCGTTCCCAAATGTCCTTTCTCAGGTTCCACAGAAACAGTGATTTCAAACTGCTCAATCCAAAGAATGATTTAACTCTATGAGATGAATACACATCACAAAGCAGTTTCACAGAAAGTTTCCTTCTTTTTATTGGAGGGTATTTCTTTTCAGCATATTCTTAAGAGCGTTCCCAAATGTCCTTTCTCAGGTTCCACAGAAACAGTGATTTCAAACTGCTCAATCCAAAGAATGATTTAACTCTATGAGATGAATAGACATATCTATCACAAAGCAGTTTCTCAGAAAGCTTCTCCAGTTTTATCTGAAGATATTTCTTTTCAGCATATTCTTAAGAGCGTTCCCAAATGTCCTTTCTCAGGTTCCACAGAAACAGTGATTTCAAACTGCTCAATCCAAAGAATGATTTAACTCTATGAGATGAATAGACATATCTATCACAAAGCAGTTTCTCAGAAAGCTTCTCCAGTTTTATCTGAAGATATTTCTTTTCAGCATATTCTTAAGAGCGTTCCCAAATGTCCTTTCTCAGGTTCCACAGAAACAGTGATTTCAAACTGCTCAATCCAAAGAATGATTTAACTCTATGAGATGAATACACATCACAAAGCAGTTTCACAGAAAGTTTCCTTCTTTTATTGGAGGGTATTTCTTTTCAGCATATTCTTAAGAGCGTTCCCAAATGTCCTTTCTCAGGTTCCACAGAAACAGTGATTTCAAACTGCTCAATCCAAAGAATGATTTAACTCTATGAGATGAATAGACATATCTATCACAAAGCAGTTTCACAGAAAGTTTCCTTCTGGTTTTATTTCAGGATATTTCACTTTATAGTCTTCAATGCTGCAAAATATCACTTTTCAGTTTTACAGGAACAGTGTTCAAACACTGCCTTATGAGAAAAGAGGTATAACTCCTGAGTGGAATGCACACGTCAGAGAGCAGTTTCTTGAATGCTTCTTTCTGGGTTTTATTTCAGGATATTTCTTTTCAGCATATTCTTAAGAGCGTTCCCAAATGTCCTTTCTCAGGTTCCACAGAAACAGTGATTTCAAACTGCTCAATCCAAAGAATGATTTAACTCTATGAGATGAATAGACATATCTATCACAAGCAGTTTCACAGAAAGTTTCCTTCTTTTATTGGAGGGTATTTCTTTTCAGCATATTCTTAAGAGCGTTCCCAAATGTCCTTTCTCAGGTTCCACAGAAACAGTGATTTCAAACTGCTCAATCCAAAGAATGATTTAACTCTATGAGATGAATACACATCACAAAGCAGTTTCTCAGAAAGCTTCTCTCCAGTTTTATCTGAAGATATTTCTTTTCAGCATATTCTTAAGAGCGTTCCCAAATGTCCTTTCTCAGGTTCCACAGAAACAGTGATTTCAAACTGCTCAATCCAAAGAATGATTTAACTCTATGAGATGAATAGACATATCTATCACAAAGCAGTTTCACAGAAAGTTTCCTTCTTTTTATTGGAGGGTATTTCTTTTCAGCATATTCTTAAGAGCGTTCCCAAATGTCCTTTCTCAGGTTCCACAGAAACAGTGATTTCAAACTGCTCAATCCAAAGAATGATTTAACTCTATGAGATGAATACACATCACAAAGCAGTTTCTCAGAAAGCTTCTCTCCAGTTTTATCTGAAGATATTTCTTTTCAGCATATTCTTAAGAGCGTTCCCAAATGTCCTTTCTCAGGTTCCACAGAAACAGTGATTTCAAACTGCTCAATCCAAAGAATGATTTAACTCTATGAGATGAATACACATCACAAAGCAGTTTCTCAGAAAGCTTCTCTCCAGTTTTATCTGAAGATATTTCTTTTCAGCATATTCTTAAGAGCGTTCCCAAATGTCCTTTCTCAGGTTCCACAGAAACAGTGATTTCAAACTGCTCAATCCAAAGAATGATTTAACTCTATGAGATGAATACACACATCACAAAGCAGTTTCTCAGAAAGCTTCTCTCCAGTTTTATCTGAAGATATTTCTTTTCAGCATATTCTTAAGAGCGTTCCCAAATGTCCTTTCTCAGGTTCCACAGAAACAGTGATTTCAAACTGCTCAATCCAAAGAATGATTTAACTCTATGAGATGAATACACATCACAAAGCAGTTTCTCAGAAAGCTTCTCTCCAGTTTTATCTGAAGATATTTCTTTTCAGCATATTCTTAAGAGCGTTCCCAAATGTCCTTTCTCAGGTTCCACAGAAACAGTGATTTCAAACTGCTCAATCCAAAGAATGATTTAACTCTATGAGATGAATAGACATATCTATCACAAAGCAGTTTCTCAGAAAGCTTCTCTCCAGTTTTATCTGAAGATATTTCTTTTCAGCATATTCTTAAGAGCGTTCCCAAATGTCCTTTCTCAGGTTCCACAGAAACAGTGATTTCAAACTGCTCAATCCAAAGAATGATTTAACTCTATGAGATGAATACACACATCACAAAGCAGTTTCTCAGAAAGCTTCTCTCCAGTTTTATCTGAAGATATTTCTTTTCAGCATATTCTTAAGAGCGTTCCCAAATGTCCTTTCTCAGGTTCCACAGAAACAGTGATTTCAAACTGCTCAATCCAAAGAATGATTTAACTCTATGAGATGAATACACACATCACAAAGCAGTTTCTCAGAAAGCTTCTCTCCAGTTTTATCTGAAGATATTTCTTTTCAGCATATTCTTAAGAGCGTTCCCAAATGTCCTTTCTCAGGTTCCACAGAAACAGTGATTTCAAACTGCTCAATCCAAAGAATGATTTAACTCTATGAGATGAATACACACATCACAAAGCAGTTTCTCAGAAAGCTTCTCTCCAGTTTTATCTGAAGATATTTCTTTTCAGCATATTCTTAAGAGCGTTCCCAAATGTCCTTTCTCAGGTTCCACAGAAACAGTGATTTCAAACTGCTCAATCCAAAGAATGATTTAACTCTATGAGATGAATACACACATCACAAAGCAGTTTCTCAGAAAGCTTCTCTCCAGTTTTATCTGAAGATATTTCTTTTCAGCATATTCTTAAGAGCGTTCCCAAATGTCCTTTCTCAGGTTCCACAGAAACAGTGATTTCAAACTGCTCAATCCAAAGAATGATTTAACTCTATGAGATGAATACACACATCACAAAGCAGTTTCTCAGAAAGCTTCTCTCCAGTTTTATCTGAAGATATTTCTTTTCAGCATATTCTTAAGAGCGTTCCCAAATGTCCTTTCTCAGGTTCCACAGAAACAGTGATTTCAAACTGCTCAATCCAAAGAATGATTTAACTCTATGAGATGAATACACACATCACAAAGCAGTTTCTCAGAAAGCTTCTCTCCAGTTTTATCTGAAGATATTTCCTTTTCACCATAGTCTTCAATGCTGCAAAATATCACTTTTCAGTTTTACAGGAACAGTGTTCAAACACTGCCTTATGAGAAAAGAGGTATAACTCCCTGAGTGGAATGCACATCACAAAGCAGTTTCTCAGAAAGCTTCTCTCCAGTTTTATCTGAAGATATTTCTTTTCAGCATATTCTTAAGAGCGTTCCCAAATGTCCTTTCTCAGGTTCCACAGAAACAGTGATTTCAAACTGCTCAATCCAAAGAATGATTTAACTCTATGAGATGAATACACATCACAAAGCAGTTTCTCAGAAAGCTTCTCCAGTTTTATCTGAAGATATTTCTTTTCAGCATATTCTTAAGAGCATTCCCAAATGTCCTTTCTCAGGTTCCACAGAAACAGTGATTTCAAACTGCTCAATCCAAAGAATGATTTAACTCTATGAGATGAATACACATCACAAAGCAGTTTCACAGAAAGTTTCCTTCTGGTTTTATTTCAGGATATTTCTTTTCAGCATATTCTTAAGAGCATTCCCAAATGTCCTTTCTCAGGTTCCACAGAAACAGTGATTTCAAACTGCTCAATCCAAAGAATGATTTAACTCTATGAGATGAATACACATCACAAAGCAGTTTCTCAGAAAGCTTCTCTCCAGTTTTATCTGAAGATATTTCTTTTCAGCATATTCTTAAGAGCGTTCCCAAATGTCCTTTCTCAGGTTCCACAGAAACAGTGATTCAAACTGCTCAATCCAAAGAATGATTTAACTCTATGAGATGAATACACACATCACAAAGCAGTTTCACAGAAAGCTTCTTTCCAGTTTTGTCTGAGGATATTTCCTTTTCACCATAGTCTTCAATGCACTGCAAAATATCACTTTTTCAGTTTTACAGGAACAGTGTTCAAACACTGCCTTATGAGAAAAGAGGTATAACTCCCTGAGTGGAATGCACACGTCAGAGAGCAGTTTCTTGGAATGCTTCTTTCTGGTTTTATTTCAGGATATTTCACTTTTCACCATAGTCTTCAATGCACTGCAAAATATCACTTTTTCAGTTTTACAGGAACAGTGTTCAAACACTGCCTTATGAGAAAAGAGGTATAACTCCCTGAGTGGAATGCACATGTCACAAAGCAGCTCCTCAGAAATCTTCTCTCCAGTATCTATCTGAAGATATTTCTTTTCAGCATATTCTTAAGAGCATTCCCAAATGTCCTTTCTCAGGTTCCACAGAAACAGTGATTTCAAACTGCTCAATCCAAAGAATGATTTAACTCTATGAGATGAATACACATCACAAAGCAGTTTCTCAGAAAGCTTCTCCAGTTTTATCTGAAGATATTTCCTTTTCACCATAGTCTTCAATGCACTGCAAAATATCACTTTTTCAGTTTTACAGGAACAGTGTTCAAACACTGCCTTATGAGAAAAGAGGTATAACTCCCTGAGTGGAATGCACACGTCAGAGAGCAGTTTCTTGGAATGCTTCTTTCTGGTTTTATTTCAGGATATTTCTTTTCAGCATATTCTTAAGAGCGTTCCCAAATGTCCTTTCTCAGGTTCCACAGAAACAGTGATTCAAACTGCTCAATCCAAAGAATGATTTAACTCTATGAGATGAATACACACATCACAAAGCAGTTTCTCAGAAAGCTTCTCCAGTTTTATCTGAAGATATTTCTTTTCAGCATATTCTTAAGAGCATTCCCAAATGTCCTTTCTCAGGTTCCACAGAAACAGTGATTTCAAACTGCTCAATCCAAAGAATGATTTAACTCTATGAGATGAATACACATCACAAAGCAGTTGCTCTGAAAGCTTCTCTCCAGTTTTATCTGAAGATATTTCCTTTTCACCATAGTCTTCAATGCACTGCAAAATATCACTTTTTCAGTTTTACAGGAACAGTGTTCAAACACTGCCTTATGAGAAAAGAGGTATAACTCCCTGAGTGGAATGCACACGTCAGAGAGCAGTTTCTTGGAATGCTTCTTTCTGGTTTTATTTCAGGATATTTCACTTTTCACCATAGTCTTCAATGCTGCAAAATATCACTTTTTCAGTTTTACAGGAACAGTGTTCAAACACTGCCTTATGAGAAAAGAGGTATAACTCCCTGAGTGGAATGCACATCACAAAGCAGTTTCTCAGAAAGCTTCTCCAGTTTTATCTGAAGATATTTCTTTTCAGCATATTCTTAAGAGCGTTCCCAAATGTCCTTTCTCAGGTTCCACAGAAACAGTGATTCAAACTGCTCAATCCAAAGAATGATTTAACTCTATGAGATGAATACACATCACAAAGCAGTTTCACAGAAAGTTTCTTTCCAGTTTTGTCTGAGGATATTTCCTTTTCACCATAGTCTTCAATGCTGCAAAATATCACTTTTTCAGTTTTACAGGAACAGTGTTCAAACACTGCCTTATGAGAAAAGAGGTATAACTCCTGAGTGGAATGCACATCACAAAGCAGTTTCAGAAAGCTTCTCCAGTTTTATCTGAAGATATTTCTTTTCAGCATATTCTTAAGAGCGTTCCCAAATGTCCTTTCTCAGGTTCCACAGAAACAGTGATTTCAAACTGCTCAATCCAAAGAATGATTTAACTCTATGAGATGAATACACACATCACAAAGCAGTTTCACAGAAAGTTTTCTTCTGGTTTTATCAGAGGTATTTCTTTTCAGCATATTCTTAAGAGCATTCCCAAATGTCCTTTCTCAGGTTCCACAGAAACAGTGATTTCAAACTGCTCAATCCAAAGAATGATTTAACTATGAGATGAATACACATCACAAAGCAGTTTCTCAGAAAGCTTCTCCAGTTTTATCTGAAGATATTTCTTTTCAGCATATTCTTAAGAGCATTCCCAAATGTCCTTTCTCAGGTTCCACAGAAACAGTGATTTCAAACTGCTCAATCCAAAGAATGATTTAACTCTATGAGATGAATACACATCACAAAGCAGTTTCTCAGAAAGCTTCTCCAGTTTTATCTGAAGATATTTCCTTTTCACCATAGTCTTCAATGCTGCAAAATATCACTTTTTCAGTTTTACAGGAACAGTGTTCAAACACTGCCTTATGAGAAAAGAGGTATAACTCCCTGAGTGGAATGCACATCACAAAGCAGTTTCTCAGAAAGCTTCTCCAGTTTTATCTGAAGATATTTCCTTTTCACCATAAGCCTCAAAGCTCCTGAGTATCCCTTAGCTGACTAACCTAAAACAGTGTTAGAATACTGCTCAATGAAAACAGAAGCTTAACTGTGAGTGGACTTCACGTGACAAAGAGCAGTTTCACAGAAAGTTTTCTTCTGGTTTTATCAGAGGTATTTCTTTTCAGCATATTCTTAAGAGCGTTCCCAAATGTCCTTTCTCAGGTTCCACAGAAACAGTGATTCAAACTGCTCAATCCAAAGAATGATTTAACTATGAGATGAATACACACAAAGCAGTTGCTCTGAAAGCTTCTCTCCAGTTTTCATCAGAAGACGTTTCCTTTCTCACCACAAGCCTCTGGGTGCCACTTAATATCCCTTCACAGATTCCTCAAAGACAGAGTTTCCAAACTGGGCAACGTAGTGTAAGCTTTAACTCTGAAATGAATGCACACGTCAGAGAGCAGTTTCTTGAATGCTTCTTTCTGGTTTTATTTCAGGATATTTCACTTTTGCCATAGTCTTCAATGCTGCAAAATATCACTTTTTCAGTTTTACAGGAACAGTGTTCAAACACTGCCTTATGAGAAAAGAGGTATAACTCTGAGTGGAATGCACATCACAAAGCAGTTTCTCAGAAAGCTTCTCCAGTTTTATCTGAAGATATCTCCTATTTCCCCACAGGCCTGAATGTGCTCCAAATGTCCCTTCATGAATCCATCCATGATGCAGTTTCAAAACTGTGTAATAGAAAGAAAGTTTTATCTATGTGAGATGAATAGACATATCTATCACAGCAGTTTCACAGAAAGCTTCTTTCCAGTTTTGTCTGAGGATATTTCCTTTTCACCATAGTTCCATATACTCCCAAATGTCCCTGGTAGCTTTTTCTCCAAACAGGATTCCCAATCCTCTATGAGAAGAAAAGTATCTCTGTGAGTGAATGCACACATCACAAAGCAGCTCCTCGAAATCTTCTCTCCAGTATCTATCTGAAGATATTTCTTTTCACCATAAGCCTCAAAGCTCCTGAGTATCCCTTAGCTGATTAACCTAAAACAGTGTTAGAATACTGCTCAATGAAAACAGAAGCTTAACTGTGTGAGTGGACTTCACGTGACCTAGAGCAGTTTCACAGAAGTTTCCTTCTGGTTTTATCAGAGGTATTTCTTTTCAGCATATTCTTAAGAGCATTCCCAAATGTCCTTTCTCAGGTTCCACAGAAACAGTGATTTCAAACTGCTCAATCCAAAGAATGATTTAACTCTATGAGATGAATACACACAAAGCAGTTTCTCAGAAAGCTTCTTCCAGTTTTCATTGAAGACGTTTCCTTTCTCACCACAAGCCTCTGGGTGTCACTTAATATCCCTTCACAGATTCCTCAAAGACAGAGTTTCCAAACTGGGCAACGTAGTGTAAGCTTTAACTCTGAAATGAATGCACGTCAGAGAGCAGTTTCTTGAATGCTTCTTTCTGGTTTTATTTCAGGATATTTCACTTTTCGCCATAGTCTTCAATGCACTGCAAAATATCACTTTTTCAGTTTTACAGGAACAGTGTTCAAACACTGCCTTATGAGAAAAGAGGTATAACTCCTGAGTGGAATGCAGACATCACAAAGCAGTTTCTCAGAAAGCTTCTCCAGTTTTATCTGAAGATATCTCCTATTTCACAGCCTGAATGTGCTCCAAATGTCCCTTCATGAATCTGTCCATGATGCAGTTTCAAAACTGTAATAGAAAGAAAGTTTTATCTATGTGAGATGAATAGACATATCTATCACAAAGCAGTTTCACAGAAAGTTTCTTTCCAGTTTTGTCTGAGGATATTTCCTTTTCACCATAGCATAAATATACTCTGAATGTCCCTGGTAGCTTTTTCTCCAAACGGGATTCCCAATCCTCTATGAGAAGAAAAGTATAACTCTGAGTGGAATGCACACGTCACAAAGCAGCTCCTCAGAAATCTTCTCCAGTATCTATCTGAAGATATTTCTTTTCACCATAGCCTCAAAGCTCCAGTATCCCTTAGCTGACTAACCTAAAACAGTGTTAGAATACTGCTCAATGAAAACAGAAGCTTAACTGTGAGTGGACTTGATATGACCTAGAGCAGTTTCACAGAAGTTTCCTTCTGGTTTTATTTCAGGATATTTCTTTTCAGCATATTCTTAAGAGTGTTCCCAAATGTCCTTTCTCAGGTTCCACAGAAACAGTGATTTCAAACTGCTCAATCAAAGAATGATTTAACTCTATGAGATGAATGCACACATCACAAAGCAGTTGCTCAAAGCTTCTCTCCAGTTTTCATTGGAAGACGTTTCCTTTCTCACCACAAGCCCAGGGCCACTTAATATCCCTTCACAGATTCCTCAAAGACAGAGTTTCCAAACTGGGCAATGTAGTAAGCTTTAACTCTGAAATGAATGCACACGTCAGAGAGCAGTTTCTTGGAATGCTTCTTTCTGGTTTTATTTCAGGATATTTCACTTTTCACATAGTCTTCAATGCAAAATATCACTTTTCACTTTCAGAAGAACAGTGTTCAAACACTGCCTTATGAGAAAAGAGGTATAACTCTGAGTGGAATGCACACATCACAAAGCAGTTTCTCAGAAAGCTTCTCTCCAGTTTTATCTGAAGATATCTCCTATTTCCCACAGGCCTGAATGTGCTCCCAAATGTCCCTTCATGAATCTGTCCATGATGCAGTTTCAAAACTGTGTAATAGAAAGAAAGTTTTATCTATGTGATGAATAGACATATCTATCAAAGCAGTTTCACAGAAAGCTTCTTTCCAGTTTTTCTGAGGATATTTCCTTTTCACCATAGCCATCCATATACTCCTGAATGTCCCTGGTAGCTTTTTCTCCAAACGGATTCCCAATCCTCTATGAGAAGAAAAGTATAACTCTGTGAGTGGAATGCACATCACAAAGCAGCTCCTCAGAAATCTTCTCCAGTATCTATCTGAAGATATTTCTTTTCACCAAGCCTCAAAGCTCCAGTATCCCTTAGCTGACTAACCTAAAACAGTGTTAGAATACTGCTCAATGAAAACAGAAGCTTAACTGTGAGTGGACTTCACGTGACCTAGAGCAGTTTCACAGAAGTTTCCTTCTGGTTTTATTGGAGGTATTTCTTTTCAGCATATTCTTAAGAGCGTTCCCAAATGTCCTTTCTCAGGTTCCACAGAAACAGTGATTCAAACTGCTCAATCCAAAGAATGATTTAACTCTATGAGATGAATACACACATCACAAAGCAGTTGCTCAAAGCTTCTCTCCAGTTTTATCTGAAGATATTTCCTTTTCACCACAAGCCCAGGGCCACTTAATATCCTTCACAGATTCCTCAAAGACAGAGTTTCCAAACTGGGCAACGTAGTGTAAGCTTTAACTCTGAAATGAATGCACACGTCAGAGCAGTTTCTTGAATGCTTCTTTCTGGGTTTTATTTCAGGATATTTCACTTTTCGCCATAGTCTTCAATGCTGCAAAATATCACTTTTCAGTTTTACAGAACAGTGTTCAAACACTGCCTTATGAGAAAAGAGGTATAACTCCTGAGTGGAATGCACATCACAAAGCAGTTTCAGAAAGCTTCTCCAGTTTTATCTGAAGATATCCTTTCACCAGCCTGAATGTGCTCCCAAATGTCCCTTCATGAATCTGTCCATGACAGTTTCAAAACTGCATAATAGAAAGAAAGTTTTATCTATGTGATGAATAGACATATCTATCACAAAGCAGTTTCACAGAAAGCTTCTTTCCAGTTTTTGTCTGAGGATATTTCCTTTTCACCATAGCCATCCATATACTCCGAATGTCCCTGGTAGCTTTTTCTCCAAACGGGATTCCCCAATCCTCTATGAGAAGAAAAGTATAACTCTGTGAGTGAATGCACACGTCACAAAGCAGCTCCTCAGAAATCTTCTCCAGTATCTATCTGAAGATATTTCCTTTTCACCAAGCCTCAAAGCTCCAGTATCCCTTAGCTGACTAACCTAAAACAGTGTTAGAATACTGCTCAATGAAAACAGAAGCTTAACTGTGTGAGTGGACTTCACGTGACCTAGAGCAGTTTCACAGAGTTTTCCTTCTGGTTTTATTTCAGGATATTTCTTTTCAGCATATTCTTAAGAGCGTTCCCAAATGTCCTTTCTCAGGTTCCACAGAAACAGTGATTCAAACTGCTCAATCCAAAGAATGATTTAACTCTATGAGATGAATACACACATCACAAAGCAGTTGCTCAAAGCTTCTCCAGTTTTATCTGAAGATATTTCCTTTTCACCACAAGCCCAGGGCCACTTAATATCCTTCACAGATTCCTCAAAGACAGAGTTTCCAAACTGGGCAACGTAGTGTAAGCTTTAACTCTCTGAAATGAATGCACACGTCAGAGCAGTTTCTTGGAATGCTTCTTTCTGGTTTTATTTCAGGATATTTCACTTTTCGCCATAGTCTTCAATGCTGCAAAATATCACTTTTCAGTTTTACAGAACAGTGTTCAAACACTGCCTTATGAGAAAAGAGGTATAACTCCTGAGTGGAATGCACATCACAAAGCAGTTTCTCAGAAAGCTTCTCCAGTTTTATCTGAAGATATCCTTTTCACCAGCCTGAATGTGCTCCCAAATGTCCCTTCAAATCCGTCCATGATGCAGTTTCAAAACTGTGTAATAGAAAGAAAGTTTTATCTATGTGAGATGAATAGACATATCTATCACAAAGCAGTTTCACAGAAAGCTTCTTTCCAGTTTTTGTCTGAGGATATTTCTTTTCAGCATATTCTTAAGAGTTCCCAAATGTCCCTGGTAGCTTTTTCTCCAAACGGATTCCCCAATCCTCTATGAGAAGAAAAGTATAACTCTGTGAGTGAATGCACACGTCACAAAGCAGCTCCTCAGAAATCTTCTCCAGTATCTATCTGAAGATATTTCCTTTTCACTAAGCCTCAAAGCTCCAGTATCCCTTAGCTGACTAACCTAAAACAGTGTTAGAATACTGCTCAATGAAAACAGAAGCTTAACTGTGAGTGGACTTCACGTGACCTAGAGCAGTTTCACAGAAGTTTCCTTCTGGTTTTATCAGAGGTATTTCTTTTCAGCATATTCTTAAGAGTTCCCAAATGTCCTTTCTCAGGTTCCACAGAAACAGTGATTCAAACTGCTCAATCCAAAGAATGATTTAACTCTGTGAGATGAATACACACATCACAAAGCAGTTGCTCTGAAAGCTTCTTCCAGTTTTCATCGAAGACGTTTCCTTTCTCACCACAAGCCCAGGGCCACTTAATATCCCTTCACAGATTCCTCAAAGACAGAGTTTCCAAACTGGGCAATGTAGTGTAAGCTTTAACTCTCTGAAATGAATGCACACGTCAGAGAGCAGTTTCTTGAATGCTTCTTTCTGGTTTTATTTCAGGATATTTCCTTTTCACCATAGTCTTCAATGCTGCAAAATATCACTTTTCAGTTTTACAGAACAGTGTTCAAACACTGCCTTATGAGAAAAGAGGTATAACTCCTGAGTGGAATGCACACATCAAAGCAGTTTCTCAGAAAGCTTCTCTCAGTTTTATCTGAAGATATCTCCTTTTCACAGCCTGAATGTGCTCCCAAATGTCCCTTTGAATCTGTCCATGATGCAGTTTCAAAACTGTAATAGAAAGAAAGTTTTATCTATGTGAGATGAATAGACATATCTATCACAAAGCAGTTTCTCAGAAAGCTTCTCTCCAGTTTTCTGAAGATATTTCTTTTCAGCATATTCTTAAGAGCATTCCCAAATGTCCTTTCTCAGGTTCCACAGAAACAGTGATTCAAACTGCTCAATCCAAAGAATGATTTAACTCTGAGATGAATACACATCACAAAGCAGCTCCTCAGAAATCTTCTCCAGTATCTATCTGAAGATATTTCTTTTCAGCATATTCTTAAGAGTTCCCAAATGTCCTTTCTCAGGTTCCACAGAAACAGTGATTCAAACTGCTCAATGAAAACAGAAGCTTAACTGTGAGTGGACTTCACGTGACCTAGAGCAGTTTCACAGAAAGTTTCCTTCTGGTTTTATTGAGGTATTTCTTTTCAGCATATTCTTAAGAGCATTCCCAAATGTCCTTTCTCAGGTTCCACAGAAACAGTGATTTCAAACTGCTCAATCCAAAGAATGATTTAACTCTGAGATGAATACACATCACAAAGCAGTTTCTCAGAAAGCTTCTCTCCAGTTTTATCTGAAGATTTCCTTTCTCACCACAAGCCCAGGGGCCACTTAATATCCTTCACAGATTCCTCAAAGACAGAGTTTCCAAACTGGGCAATGTAGTGTAAGCTTTAACTCTGAAATGAATGCACACGTCAGAGAGCAGTTTCTTGAATGCTTCTTTCTGGTTTTATTTCAGGATATTTCTTTTCACCATAGTCTTCAATGCTGCAAAATATCACTTTTCAGTTTTACAGGAACAGTGTTCAAACACTGCCTTATGAGAAAAGAGGTATAACTCTGAGTGGAATGCACATCACAAAGCAGTTTCTGAAAGCTTCTCTCCAGTTTTATCTGAAGATTTCCTTTCTCACCACAAGCCCAGGCCACTTAATATCCTTCACAGATTCCTCAAAGACAGAGTTTCAAACTGCTCAATCCAAAGAATGATTTAACTCTATGAGATGAATAGACATATCTATCACAAAGCAGTTTCTCAGAAAGCTTCTCTCCAGTTTTATCTGAAGATATTTCTTTTCAGCATATTCTTAAGAGTTCCCAAATGTCCTTTCTCAGGTTCCACAGAAACAGTGATTCAAACTCTATGAGAAGAAAAGTATAACTCTGAGTGGAATGCACACATCACAAAGCAGTTTCTCAGAAAGCTTCTCCAGTTTTCTGAAGATATTTCCTTTTCACCATAAGCCTCAAAGCTCCAGTATCCCTTAGCTGACTAACCTAAAACAGTGTTAGAATACTGCTCAATGAAAACAGAAGCTTAACTGTGTGAGTGGACTTCATGACCTAGAGCAGTTTCACAGAAGTTTCCTTCTGGTTTTATTGAGGTATTTCTTTTCAGCATATTCTTAAGAGTTCCCAAATGTCCTTTCTCAGGTTCCACAGAAACAGTGATTCAAACTGCTCAATCCAAAGAATGATTTAACTCTATGAGATGAATACACATCACAAAGCAGTTTCTCAGAAAGCTTCTCTCCAGTTTTATCTGAAGATATTTCTTTTCAGCATATTCTTAAGAGCATTCCCAAATGTCCTTTCTCAGGTTCCACAGAAACAGTGATTTCAAACTGCTCAATCCAAAGAATGATTTAACTCTGAAATGAATGCACATCACAAAGCAGTTTCTCAGAAAGCTTCTCCAGTTTTATCTGAAGATATTTCTTTTCAGCATATTCTTAAGAGCATTCCCAAATGTCCCTGGTAGCTTTTCTCCAAACAGGATTCCCAATCTCTATGAGAAGAAAAGTATAACTCTGAGTGGAATGCACATCACAAAGCAGCTCCTCGAAATCTTCTCCAGTATCTGAAGATATTTCTTTTCACCATAAGCCTCAAAGCGCTCCAGTATCCTTAGCTGACTAACCTAAAACAGTGTTAGAATACTGCTCAATGAAAACAGAAGCTTAACTGTGTGAGTGGACTTCATGACCTAGAGCAGTTTCACAGAAGTTTCCTTCTGGTTTTATTGAGGTATTTCTTTTCAGCATATTCTTAAGAGCATTCCCAAATGTCCTTTCTCAGGTTCCACAGAAACAGTGATTCAAACTGCTCAATCCAAAGAATGATTTAACTCTATGAGATGAATACACACATCACAAAGCAGTTTCTGAAAGCTTCTTCCAGTTTTCATTGGAAGACGTTTCCTTTCTCACCACAAGCCCAGGCCACTTAATATCCCTTCACAGATTCCTCAAAGACAGAGTTTCCAAACTGGGCAACGTAGTGTAAGCTTTAACTCTCTGAAATGAATGCACACGTCAGAGCAGTTTCTGAATGCTTCTTTCTGGGTTTTATTTCAGGATATTTCACTTTTCGCCATAGTCTTCAATGCTGCAAAATATCACTTTTCAGTTTTACAGGAACAGTGTTCAAACACTGCCTTATGAGAAAAGAGGTATAACTCTGAGTGGAATGCACACATCACAAAGCAGTTTCTCAGAAAGCTTCTCCAGTTTTATCTGAAGATATCTCCTATTTCCCACAGGCCTGAATGTGCTCCCAAATGTCCCTTCAGAATCCGTCCATGATGCAGTTTCAAAACTGCGTAATAGAAAGAAAGTTTTATCTATGTGAGATGAATACACATCACAAAGCAGTTTCAGAAAGCTTCTCCAGTTTTATCTGAAGATATTTCTTTTCAGCATATTCTTAAGAGCATTCCCAAATGTCCCTGGTAGCTTTTTCTCCAAACAGGATTCCCAATCCTCTATGAGAAGAAAAGTATAACTCTGAGTGGAATGCACATCACAAAGCAGCTCCTCAGAAATCTTCTCCAGTATCTATCTGAAGATTTCCTTTTCACCATAAGCCTCAAAGCGCTCCTGAGTATCCCTTAGCTGACTAACCTAAAACAGTGTTAGAATACTGCTCAATGAAAACAGAAGCTTAACTGTGAGTGGACTTCACGTGACCTAGAGCAGTTTCACAGAAGTTTCCTTCTGGTTTTATTGAGGTATTTCTTTTCAGCATATTCTTAAGAGCATTCCCAAATGTCCTTTCTCAGGTTCCACAGAAACAGTGATTCAAACTGCTCAATCCAAAGAATGATTTAACTCTATGAGATGAATACACACATCACAAAGCAGTTTCTCAGAAAGCTTCTTCCAGTTTTCATTGGAAGACGTTTCCTTTCTCACCACAAGCCCAGGGCCACTTAATATCCCTTCACAGATTCCTCAAAGACAGAGTTTCCAAACTGGGCAATGTAGTGTAAGCTTTAACTCTCTGAAATGAATGCACATCAGAGAGCAGTTTCTTGAATGCTTCTTTCTGGTTTTATTTCAGGATATTTCACTTTTGCCATAGTCTTCAATGCACTGCAAAATATCACTTTTCAGTTTTACAGGAACAGTGTTCAAACACTGCCTTATGAGAAAAGAGGTATAACCTGAGTGGAATGCACACATCACAAAGCAGTTTCAGAAAGCTTCTCCAGTTTTATCTGAAGATATCTCCTATTTCCCACAGGCCTGAATGTGCTCCCAAATGTCCCTTCAGAATCCGTCCATGATGCAGTTTCAAAACTGTAATAGAAAGAAAGTTTTATCTATGTGAGATGAATAGACATATCTATCACAAAGCAGTTTCACAGAAAGCTTCTTTCCAGTTTTTCTGAGGATATTTTTCACCATAGCCATCCATATACTCTGAATGTCCCTGGTAGCTTTTTCTCCAAACAGGATTCCCAATCTCTATGAGAAGAAAAGTATAACTCTGTGAGTGGAATGCACACGTCACAAAGCAGCTCCTCAAATCTTCTCCAGTATCTATCTGAAGATATTTCCTTTTCACCATAAGCCTCAAAGCGCTCCTGAGTATCCCTTAGCTGACTAACCTAAAACAGTGTTAGAATACTGCTCAATGAAAACAGAAGCTTAACTGTGAGTGGACTTCACGTGACCTAGAGCAGTTTCACAGAAAGTTTCCTTCTGGTTTTATTGAGGTATTTCTTTTCAGCATATTCTTAAGAGTTCCCAAATGTCCTTCTCAGGTTCCACAGAAACAGTGATTCAAACTGCTCAATCCAAAGAATGATTTAACTCTATGAGATGAATACACACATCACAAAGCAGTTGCTCTGAAAGCTTCTTCCAGTTTTCATTGAAGACGTTTCCTTTCTCACCACAAGCCAGGAACCACTTAATATCCTTCACAGATTCCTCAAAGACAGAGTTTCCAAACTGGGCAATGTAGTGTAAGCTTTAACTCTCTGAAATGAATGCACACGTCAGAGCAGTTTCTTGAATGCTTCTTTCTGGTTTTATTTCAGGATATTTCACTTTTCACCATAGTCTTCAATTCACTGCAAAATATCACTTTTCAGTTTTACAGGAACAGTGTTCAAACACTGCCTTATGAGAAAAGAGGTATAACTCCTGAGTGGAATGCACACATCACAAAGCAGTTTCTCAGAAAGCTTCTCCAGTTTTATCTGAAGATATCTCCTATTTCACACAGGCCTGAATGTGCTCCCAAATGTCCCTTCAGAATCCGTCCATGATGCAGTTTCAAAACTGCGTAATAGAAAGAAAGTTTTATCTATGTGAGATGAATAGACATATCTATCACAAGCAGTTTCACAGAAAGCTTCTTTCCAGTTTTGTCTGAGGATATTTCCTTTTCACCATAGCCATCCATATTCCCAAATGTCCCTGGTAGCTTTTTCTCCAAATGGATTCCCAATCCTCTATGAGAAAAAAGTATAACTCTGTGAGTGAATGCACATCACAAAGCAGCTCCTCAGAAATCTTCTCTCCAGTATCTATCTGAAGATATTTCCTTTTCACCATAAGCCTCAAAGCGCTCCTGAGTATCCCTTAGCTGACTAACCTAAAACAGTGTTAGAATACTGCTCAATGAAAACAGAAGCTTAACTGTGAGTGGACTTCACGTGACCTAGAGCAGTTTCACAGAAAGTTTCTTCTGGTTTTATCAGAGGTATTTCTTTTCAGCATATTCTTAAGAGCATTCCCAAATGTCCTTTCTCAGGTTCCACAGAAACAGTGATTCAAACTGCTCAATCCAAAGAATGATTTAACTCTATGAGATGAATACACATCACAAAGCAGTTTCTCAGAAAGCTTCTCTCCAGTTTTCATGGAAGATTTCCTTTCTCACCACAAGCCTCTGGGTGCCACTTAATATCCCTTCACAGATTCCTCAAAGACAGAGTTTCCAAACTGGGCAACGTAGTGTAAGCTTTAACTCTCTGAAATGAATGCACACGTCAGAGAGCAGTTTCTGAATGCTTCTTTCTGGGTTTTATTTCAGGATATTTCACTTTTCGCCATAGTCTTCAATGCTGCAAAATATCACTTTTCACTTTTACAGGAACAGTGTTCAAACACTGCCTTATGAGAAAAGAGGTATAACCCTGAGTGGAATGCACATCACAAAGCAGCTCCTCAAATCTTCTCTCAGTATCTATCTGAAGATATTTCTTTTCAGCATATTCTTAAGAGCATTCCCAAATGTCCTTTCTCAGGTTCACAGAAACAGTGATTCAAACTGCTCAATCCAAAGAATGATTTAACTCTATGAGATGAATACACATCACAAAGCAGTTTCACAGAAAGCTTCTTCCAGTTTTTGTCTGAGGATATTTCCTTTTCACCATAGCATCCATATACTCCTGAATGTCCCTGGTAGCTTTTTCTCCAAACGGATTCCCAATCCTCTATGAGAAGAAAAGTATAACTCTGTGAGTGGAATGCACATGTCACAAAGCAGCTCCTCAAATCTTCTCCAGTATCTATCTGAAGATATTTCCTTTTCACCAAGCCTCAAAGCTCCTGAGTATCCCTTAGCTGATTAACCTAAAACAGTGTTAGAATACTGCTCAATGAAAACAGAAGCTTAACTGTGAGTGGAATTCATGACCTAGAGCAGTTTCACAGAGTTTCCTTCTGGTTTTATCAGAGGTATTTCTTTTCAGCATATTCTTAAGAGCGTTCCCAAATGTCCTTTCTCAGGTTCCACAGAAACAGTGATTTCAAACTGCTCAATCCAAAGAATGATTTAACTCTATGAGATGAATACACACATCACAAAGCAGTTTCTCAGAAAGCTTCTCCAGTTTTCATCGGAAGACGTTTCCTTTCTCACCACAAGCCTCTGGTGCCACTTAATATCCTTCACAGATTCCTCAAAGACAGAGTTTCCAAACTGGGCAACGTAGTGTAAGCTTTAACACTCTGAAATGAATGCATCAGAGAGCAGTTTCTTGGAATGCTTCTTTCTGGGTTTTATTTCAGGATATTTCACTTTTCCATAGTCTTCAATGCTGCAAAATATCACTTTTCACTTTTACAGGAACAGTGTTCAAACACTGCCTTATGAGAAAAGAGGTATAACTCCTGAGTGGAATGCACATCACAAAGCAGTTTCTCAGAAAGCTTCTCTCCAGTTTTATCTGAAGATATCTCCTATTTCACAGCCTGAATGTGCTCCCAAATGTCCCTTCGTGAATCCGTCCATGATGCAGTTTCAAAACTGCGTAATAGAAAAAGTTTTATCTATGTGAGATGAATAGACATATCTATCACAAGCAGTTTCACAGAAAGTTTCTTTCCAGTTTTTGTCTGAGGATATTTCCTTTTCACCATAGCAGTAAATATACTCCTGAATGTCCCTGTAGCTTTTCTCCAAACGGATTCCCAATCTCTATGAGAAGAAAAGTTTAACTCTGTGTGGAATGCACATCACAAAGCAGCTCCTCAAATCTTCTCTCAGTATCTATCTGAAGATATTTCTTTTCACCATAAGCCTCAAAGCGCTCCTGAGTATCCCTTAGCTGACTAACCTAAAACAGTGTTAGAATACTGCTCAATGAAAACAGAAGCTTAACTGTGTGAGTGGACTTCACGTGACCTAGAGCAGTTTCACAGAAAGTTTCCTTCTGGTTTTATTTCAGGATATTTCTTTTCAGCATATTCTTAAGAGTGTTCCCAAATGTCCTTTCTCAGGTTCCAGAAACAGTGATTTCAAACTGCTCAATCCAAAGAATGATTTAACTCTATGAGATGAATACACACATCACAAAGCAGTTTCTCAGAAAGCTTCTCCAGTTTTCATCGGAAGACGTTTCCTTTCTCACCACAAGCCCAGGGCCACTTAATATCCTTCACAGATTCCTCAAAGACAGAGTTTCCAAACTGGGCAATGTAGTGTAAGCTTTAACTCTCTGAAATGAATGCACACGTCAGAGCAGTTTCTTGGAATGCTTCTTTCTGGTTTTATTTCAGGATATTTCACTTTTCACATAGTCTTCAATGCTGCAAAATATCACTTTTCACTTTTACAGGAACAGTGTTCAAACACTGCCTTATGAGAAAAGAGGTATAACTCCTCAGTGGAATGCACACACAAAGCAGTTTCTCAGAAAGCTTCTCTCCAGTTTTATCTGAAGATATCTCCTATTTCCCACAGGCCTGAATGTGCTCCCAAATGTCCCTTCGAATCTGTCCATGATGCAGTTTCAAAACTGTAATAGAAAGAAAGTTTTATCTATGTGAGATGAATAGACATATCTATCAAAAGCAGTTTCACAGAAAGCTTCTTTCCAGTTTTTGTCTGAGGATATTTCCTTTTCACCATAGCCATCCATATACTCTGAATGTCCCTGGTAGCTTTTCTCCAAACGGATTCCCAATCTCTATGAGAAGAAAAGTATAACTCTGAGTGAATGCACATCACAAAGCAGCTCCTGAAATCTTCTCCAGTATCTCTGAAGATATTTCCTTTTCACCATAAGCCTCAAAGTGCTCCTGAGTATCCCTTAGCTGACTAACCTAAAACAGTGTTAGAATACTGCTCAATGAAAACAGAAGCTTAACTGTGAGTGGAATTCACGTGACCTAGAGCAGTTTCACAGAGTTTTCCTTCTGGTTTTATTGGAGGTATTTCTTTTCAGCATATTCTTAAGAGTGTTCCCAAATGTCCTTTCTCAGGTTCCACAGAAACAGTGATTTCAAACTGCTCAATCCAAAGAATGATTTAACTCTATGAGATGAATACACATCACAAAGCAGTTGCTCTGAAAGCTTCTCCAGTTTTCATCAGAAGACGTTTCCTTTCTCACCACAAGCCCAGGGCCACTTAATATCCCTTCACAGATTCCTCAAAGACAGAGTTTCCAAACTGGGCAACGTAGTGTAAGCTTTAACTCTCTGAAATGAATGCACACGTCAGAGAGCAGTTTCTTGAATGCTTCTTTCTGGTTTTATTTCAGGATATTTCACTTTTCATAGTCTTCAATTCACTGCAAAATATCACTTTTCAGTTTTACAGGAACAGTGTTCAAACACTGCCTTATGAGAAAAGAGGTATAACTCCTGAGTGGAATGCACACATCACAAAGCAGTTTCTCAGAAAGCTTCTCTCAGTTTTATCTGAAGATATCTCCTATTTCCCCACAGGCCTGAATGTGCTCCCAAATGTCCCTTCAATCTGTCCATGATGCAGTTTCAAAACTGTGTAATAGAAAGTTTTATCTATGTGAGATGAATAGACATATCTATCACAAGCAGTTTCACAGAAAGCTTCTTTCCAGTTTTTGTCTGAGGATATTTCCTTTTCACCATAGCCATCCATATACTCCTGAATGTCCCTGGTAGCTTTTCTCCAAACGGATTCCCAATCTCTATGAGAAGAAAAGTATAACTCTGAGTGGAATGCACATGTCACAAAGCAGCTCCTCAGAAATCTTCTCTCCAGTATCTATCTGAAGATATTTCCTTTTCACCATAAGCCTCAAAGCTCCCGAGTATCCTTAGCTGACTAACCTAAAACAGTGTTAGAATACTGCTCAATGAAAACAGAAGCTTAACTGTGAGTGGACTTCACGTGACCTAGAGCAGTTTCACAGAAGTTTCCTTCTGGTTTTATCAGAGGGTATTTCTTTTCAGCATATTCTTAAGAGTTCCCAAATGTCCTTTCTCAGGTTCCACAGAAACAGTGATTTCAAACTGCTCAATCCAAAGAATGATTTAACTCTATGAGATGAATACACACATCACAAAGCAGTTGCTCTGAAAGCTTCTCTCCAGTTTTCATGGAAGACGTTTCCTTTCTCACCACAAGCCCAGGGCCACTTAATATCCCTTCACAGATTCCTCAAAGACAGAGTTTCCAAACTGGGCAATGTAGTGTAAGCTTTAACTCTGAAATGAATGCACACGTCAGAGCAGTTTCTTGGAATGCTTCTTTCTGGGTTTTATTTCAGGATATTTCACTTTTGCCATAGTCTTCAATGCACTGCAAAATATCACTTTTCAGTTTTACAGGAACAGTGTTCAAACACTGCCTTATGAGAAAAGAGGTATAACCCTGAGTGGAATGCACATCACAAAGCAGTTTCTCAGAAAGCTTCTCCAGTTTTATCTGAAGATATCTCCTATTTCCCCACAGGCCTGAATGTGCTCCCAAATGTCCCTTCACGAATCTGTCCATGATGCAGTTTCAAAACTGCATAATAGAAAGTTTTATCTATGTGAGATGAATAGACATATCTATCACAAGCAGTTTCACAGAAAGCTTCTTTCCAGTTTTTGTCTGAGGATATTTCCTTTTCACCATAGCCATCCATATACTCCTGAATGTCCCTGGTAGCTTTTCTCCAAACGGATTCCCAATCCTCTATGAGAAGAAAAGTATAACTCTGTGAGTGGAATGCACACGTCACAAAGCAGCTCCTCAGAAATCTTCTCCAGTATCTATCTGAAGATATTTCTTTTCACCATAAGCCTCAAAGCTCCCGAGTATCCCTTAGCTGACTAACCTAAAACAGTGTTAGAATACTGCTCAATGAAAACAGAAGCTTAACTGTGAGTGGACTTCACGTGACCTAGAGCAGTTTCACAGAAAGTTTCCTTCTGGTTTTATTGGAGGTATTTCTTTTCAGCATATTCTTAAGAGTGTTCCCAAATGTCCTTTCTCAGGTTCCACAGAAACAGTGATTTCAAACTGCTCAATCCAAAGAATGATTTAACTCTATGAGATGAATACACATCACAAAGCAGTTGCTCAAAGCTTCTCTCCAGTTTTCATCGGAAGACGTTTCCTTTCTCACCACAAGCCTCAGGCACTTAATATCCTTCACAGATTCCTCAAAGACAGAGTTTCCAAACTGGGCAACGTAGTGTAAGCTTTAACTCTCTGAAATGAATGCACACATCACAAAGCAGTTTCAGAAAGCTTCTCCAGTTTTATCTGAAGATATTTCCTTTTCACCATAGTCTTCAATGCTGCAAAATATCACTTTTCAGTTTTACAGGAACAGTGTTCAAACACTGCCTTATGAGAAAAGAGGTATAATTCCCTGAGTGGAATGCACATCACAAAGCAGTTTCTCAGAAAGCTTCTCCAGTTTTATCTGAAGATATCTCCTATTTCCCACAGCCTGAATGTGCTCCAATGTCCCTTCGAATCTGTCCATGATGCAGTTTCAAAACTGTAATAGAAAGAAAGTTTTATCTATGTGAGATGAATAGACATATCTATCACAAAGCAGTTTCACAGAAAGCTTCTTTCCAGTTTTGTCTGAGGATATTTCCTTTTCACCATAGCCATCCATATACTCCTGAATGTCCCTGGTAGCTTTTCTCCAAACGGGATTCCCAATCCTCTATGAGAAAAGTATAACTCTGTGAGTGGAATGCACATGTCACAAAGCAGCTCCTCAGAAATCTTCTCCAGTATCTATCTGAAGATATTTCCTTTTCACCATAAGCCTCAAAGCACTCCAGTATCCCTTAGCTGACTAACCTAAAACAGTGTTAGAATACTGCTCAATGAAAACAGAAGCTTAACTGTGTGAGTGGACTTCACGTGACCTAGAGCAGTTTCACAGAAAGTTTCCTTCTGGTTTTATTGGAGGTATTTCTTTTCAGCATATTCTTAAGAGCATTCCCAAATGTCCTTTCTCAGGTTCCACAGAAACAGTGATTTCAAACTGCTCAATCCAAAGAATGATTTAACTCTATGAGATGAATACACACATCACAAAGCAGTTGCTCAAAGCTTCTCTCCAGTTTTCATTGGAAGACGTTTCCTTTCTCACCACAAGCCCAGGGCCACTTAATATCCTTCACAGATTCCTCAAAGACAGAGTTTCCAAACTGGGCAACGTAGTGTAAGCTTTAACTCTCTGAAATGAATGCACACGTCAGAGAGCAGTTTCTTGAATGCTTCTTTCTGGGTTTTATTTCAGGATATTTCACTTTTCGCCATAGTCTTCAATGCTGCAAAATATCACTTTTCAGTTTTACAGGAACAGTGTTCAAACACTGCCTTATGAGAAAAGAGGTATAACTCCTGAGTGGAATGCACATCACAAAGCAGTTTCTCAGAAAGCTTCTCCAGTTTTATCTGAAGATATCTCCTATTTCCCACAGCCTGAATGTGCTCCCAAATGTCCCTTCGTGAATCTGTCCATGATGCAGTTTCAAAACTGTGTAATAGAAAGAAAGTTTTATCTATGTGAGATGAATAGACATATCTATCACAAAGCAGTTTCACAGAAAGCTTCTTTCCAGTTTTGTCTGAGGATATTTCCTTTTCACCATAGCCATCCATATACTCCTGAATGTCCCTGGTAGCTTTTCTCCAAACGGGATTCCCAATCCTCTATGAGAAGAAAAGTATAACTCTGAGTGGAATGCACATCACAAAGCAGCTCCTCAGAAATCTTCTCCAGTATCTATCTGAAGATATTTCCTTTTCACCATAAGCCTCAAAGCACTCCAGTATCCCTTAGCTGACTAACCTAAAACAGTGTTAGAATACTGCTCAATGAAAACAGAAGCTTAACTGTGAGTGGAATTCACGTGACCTAGAGCAGTTTCACAGAAGTTTCCTTCTGGTTTTATTGGAGGTATTTCTTTTCAGCATATTCTTAAGAGCGTTCCCAAATGTCCTTTCTCAGGTTCCACAGAAACAGTGATTTCAAACTGCTCAATCCAAAGAATGATTTAACTCTATGAGATGAATACACATCACAAAGCAGTTGCTCTGAAAGCTTCTCCAGTTTTCATCAGAAGACGTTTCCTTTCTCACCACAAGCCTCTGGGTGCCACTTAATATCCTTCACAGATTCCTCAAAGACAGAGTTTCCAAACTGGGCAATGTAGTGTAAGCTTTAACTCTCTGAAATGAATGCACGTCAGAGAGCAGTTTCTTGGAATGCTTCTTTCTGGGTTTTATTTCAGGATATTTCACTTTTGCCATAGTCTTCAATGCTGCAAAATATCACTTTTCAGTTTTACAGGAACAGTGTTCAAACACTGCCTTATGAGAAAAGAGGTATAACTCCTGAGTGGAATGCACACATCACAAAGCAGTTTCTCAGAAAGCTTCTCTCCAGTTTTATCTGAAGATATCTCCTATTTCCCCACAGCCTGAATGTGCTCCCAAATGTCCCTTCAATCTGTCCATGATGCAGTTTCAAAACTGTAATAGAAAGAAAGTTTTATCTATGTGAGATGAATAGACATATCTATCACAAAGCAGTTTCACAGAAAGTTTCTTTCCAGTTTTGTCTGAGGATATTTCCTTTTCACCATAGCCATCCATATACTCCTGAATGTCCCTGGTAGCTTTTCTCCAAACGGGATTCCCAATCCTCTATGAGAAGAAAAGTATAACTCTGAGTGGAATGCACATGTCACAAAGCAGCTCCTCAGAAATCTTCTCTCAGTATCTATCTGAAGATATTTCCTTTTCACCATAAGCCTCAAAGTGCTCCTGAGTATCCCTTAGCTGACTAACCTAAAACAGTGTTAGAATACTGCTCAATGAAAACAGAAGCTTAACTGTGAGTGGACTTGATATGACCTAGAGCAGTTTCACAGAAAGTTTCCTTCTTTTTATTGGAGGTATTTCTTTTCAGCATATTCTTAAGAGCATTCCCAAATGTCCTTTCTCAGGTTCCACAGAAACAGTGATTTCAAACTGCTCAATCCAAAGAATGATTTAACTCTATGAGATGAATACACACATCACAAAGCAGTTGCTCAAAGCTTCTCCAGTTTTCATTGGAAGACGTTTCCTTTCTCACCACAAGCCCAGGGCACTTAATATCCCTTCACAGATTCCTCAAAGACAGAGTTTCCAAACTGGGCAATGTAGTGTAAGCTTTAACTCTGAAATGAATGCACGTCAGAGAGCAGTTTCTTGGAATGCTTCTTTCTGGGTTTTATTTCAGGATATTTCACTTTTCGCCATAGTCTTCAATGCACTGCAAAATATCACTTTTCAGTTTTACAGGAACAGTGTTCAAACACTGCCTTATGAGAAAAGAGGTATAACTCCTGAGTGGAATGCACACATCAAAGCAGTTTCAGAAAGCTTCTCTCCAGTTTTATCTGAAGATATCTCCTATTTCCCCACAGGCCTGAATGTGCTCCCAAATGTCCCTTCAATCTGTCCATGATGCAGTTTCAAAACTGCGTAATAGAAAGAAAGTTTTATCTATGTGAGATGAATAGACATATCTATCACAAGCAGTTTCACAGAAAGCTTCTTTCCAGTTTTGTCTGAGGATATTTCCTTTTCACCATAGCCATCCATATACTCTGAATGTCCCTGGTAGCTTTTCTCCAAACGGATTCCCAATCCTCTATGAGAAGAAAAGTATAACTCTGAGTGGAATGCACACATCACAAAGCAGCTCCTCAGAAATCTTCTCTCCAGTATCTATCTGAAGATATTTCCTTTTCACCATAAGCCTCAAAGTGCTCCTGAGTATCCCTTAGCTGACTAACCTAAAAGAGTGTTAGAATACTGCTCAATGAAAACAGAAGCTTAACTGTGAGTGGAATTCACGTGACCTAGAGCAGTTTCACAGAAAGTTTCCTTCTTTTTATTGGAGGTATTTCTTTTCAGCATATTCTTAAGAGCGTTCCCAAATGTCCTTTCTCAGGTTCCACAGAAACAGTGATTTCAAACTGCTCAATCCAAAGAATGATTTAACTCTATGAGATGATACACACATCACAAAGCAGTTGCTCTGAAAGCTTCTCTCCAGTTTTCATTGGAAGACGTTTCCTTTCTCACCACAAGCCAGGGCCACTTAATATCCCTTCACAGATTCCTCAAAGACAGAGTTTCCAAACTGGGCAACGTAGTGTAGCTTTAACTCTGAAATGAATGCACACGTCAGAGAGCAGTTTCTTGAATGCTTCTTTCTGGTTTTATTCAGGATATTTCACTTTTGCCATAGTCTTCAATGCTGCAAAATATCACTTTTTCAGTTTTACAGGAACAGTGTTCAAACACTGCCTTATGAGAAAAGAGGTATAACTCCTGAGTGGAATGCACACATCACAAAGCAGTTTCTCAGAAAGCTTCTCTCCAGTTTTATCTGAAGATATCTCCTATTTCCCCACAGGCCTGAATGTGCTCCCAATGTCCCTTCAATCTGTCCATGATGCAGTTTCAAAACTGCGTAATAGAAAAAGTTTTATCTATGTGAGATGAATAGACATATCTATCAAAGCAGTTTCACAGAAAGCTTCTTTCCAGTTTTGTCTGAGGATATTTCCTTTTCACCATAGCCATCCATATACTCTGAATGTCCCTGTAGCTTTTCTCCAAACGGATTCCCCAATCCTCTATGAGAAAAAAGTATAACTCTGTGAGTGGAATGCACATGTCACAAAGCAGCTCCTCAGAAATCTTCTCTCCAGTATCTATCTGAAGATATTTCCTTTTCACCATAAGCCTCAAAGTGCTCCTGAGTATCCTTAGCTGACTAACCTAAAACAGTGTTAGAATACTGCTCAATGAAAACAGAAGCTTAACTGTGTGAGTGGACTTCACGTGACCTAGAGCAGTTTCACAGAAAGTTTCCTTCTGGTTTTATTGGAGGTATTTCTTTTCAGCATATTCTTAAGAGCGTTCCCAAATGTCCTTTCTCAGGTTCCACAGAAACAGTGATTTCAAACTGCTCAATCCAAAGAATGATTTAACTCTATGAGATGAATACACATCACAAAGCAGTTTCAGAAAGCTTCTTCCAGTTTTCATCAGAAGACGTTTCCTTTCTCACCACAAGCCAGGGCCACTTAATATCCCTTCACAGATTCCTCAAAGACAGTTTCCAAACTGGGCAACGTAGTGTAAGCTTTAACTCTCTGAAATGAATGCACACGTCAGAGCAGTTTCTTGAATGCTTCTTTCTGGTTTTATTTCAGGATATTTCACTTTTCATAGTCTTCAATGCTGCAAAATATCACTTTTTCAGTTTTACAGGAACAGTGTTCAAACACTGCCTTATGAGAAAAGAGGTATAACTCCTGAGTGGAATGCACACATCACAAAGCAGTTTCAGAAAGCTTCTCCAGTTTTATCTGAAGATATCTCCTATTTCCCCACAGGCCTGAATGTGCTCCCAATGTCCCTTCATGAATCCATCCATGATGCAGTTTCAAAACTGTAATAGAAAGAAAGTTTTATCTATGTGAGATGAATAGATATCTATCACAAAGCAGTTTCACAGAAAGCTTCTTTCCAGTTTTGTCTGAGGATATTTCCTTTTCACCATAGCCGTCCATATACTCGAATGTCCCTGGTAGCTTTTCTCCAAACAGGATTCCCCAATCCTCTATGAGAAGAAAAGTATAACTGTGAGTGGAATGCACACGTCACAAAGCAGCTCCTCACATATTCTCCAGTATCTGTCTGAAGATATTTTCGTTTTCACCATAAGCCTCAAAGCGCTCCTGAGTATCCCTTAGCTGACTCACCTAAAAGAGTGTTAGAATACTGCTCAATGAAAACAGAAGCTTAACTGTGAGTGGAATTCACGTGACCTAGAGCAGTATCACAGAATGTTTCCTTCTTTTTATTGGAGGGTATTTCTTTTTCACATATTCTTGAGAGCATTCCCAAATGTCCTTGCTCAGGTTCCACAGAAACAGAGATATCAAACTGCTCAATCCAAAGAATGATTTAACTCTATGAGATGATTACACACATCACAAAGCAGTTGCTGAAAGCTTCTCTGCAGTTTTCATTGGAAGACATTTCCTTTCTCACCACAAGCCCAGGGGCCACTTAATATCCTTCACAGATTCCTCAAAGACAGAGTTTCCAAACTGGGCAATGTAGTGTAAGCTTTAACTCTGAAATGAATGCACACGTCAGAGCAGTTTCTTGGAATGCTTCTTTCTGGTTTTATTTCAGGATATTTCACTTTTGCCATAGTCTTCAATGCTGCAAAATATCACTTTTTCAGTTTTACAGAACAGTGTTCAAACACTGCCTTATGAGAAAAGAGGTATAACTCCTGAGTGGAATGCACACATCAAAGCAGTTTCTCAGAAAGCTTCTCCAGTTTTTATCTGAAGATATCTCCTATTTCCCCACAGGCCTGAATGTGCTCCCAATGTCCCTTCATGAATCCATCCATGATGCAGTTTCAAAACTGCATAATAGAAAGTTTTATCTATGTGAGATGAATAGACATATCTATCACAGCAGTTTCACAGAAAGCTTCTTTCCAGTTTTTGTCTGAGGATATTTCCTTTTCACCATAGCCGTCCATATACTCCCAAATGTCCCTGGTAGCTTTTCTCCAAACGGATTCCCAATCCTCTATGAGAAGAAAAGTATAACTCTGAGTGGAATGCACACATCACAAAGCAGCTCCTCAGAAATCTTCTCCAGTATCTATCTGAAGATATTTCGTTTTCACCATAAGCCTCAAAGCGCTCCTGAGTATCCCTTAGCTGACTAACCTAAAACAGTGTTAGAATACTGCTCAATGAAAACAGAAGCTTAACTGTGTGAGTGGACTTCACGTGACCTAGAGCAGTTTCACAGAAAGTTTCCTTCTGGTTTTATTGAGGTATTTCTTTTCAGCATATTCTTAAGAGTTCCCAAATGTCCTTTCTCAGGTTCCACAGAAACAGTGATTCAAACTGCTCAATCCAAAGAATGATTTAACTATGAGATGAATACACACATCACAAAGCAGTTTCTCAGAAAGCTTCTTCCAGTTTTCATCGGAAGACGTTTCCTTTCTCACCACAAGCCCAGGGCCACTTAATATCCCTTCACAGATTCCTCAAAGACAGAGTTTCCAAACTGGGCAACGTAGTGTAAGCTTTAACTCTGAAATGAATGCACACGTCAGAGAGCAGTTTCTTGAATGCTTCTTTCTGGGTTTTATTTCAGGATATTTCACTTTTCGCCATAGTCTTCAATGCTGCAAAATATCACTTTTTCAGTTTTACAGGAACAGTGTTCAAACACTGCCTTATGAGAAAAGAGGTATAACTCCTGAGTGGAATGCACACATCACAAAGCAGTTTCAGAAAGCTTCTCTCCAGTTTTTATCTGAAGATATCTCCTATTTCCCCACAGGCCTGAATGTGCTCCCAATGTCCCTTCGAATCCGTCCATGATGCAGTTTCAAAACTGTAATAGAAAGAAAGTTTTATCTATGTGAGATGAATAGACATATCTATCACAAGCAGTTTCACAGAAAGCTTCTTTCCAGTTTTTGTCTGAGGATATTTCCTTTTCACCATAGCCTTCATATACTCCCGAATGTCCCTGGTAGCTTTTCTCCAAACAGGATTCCCAATCCTCTATGAGAAGAAAAGTATAACTCTGTGAGTGGAATGCACATCACAAAGCAGCTCCTCGAAATCTTCTCCAGTATCTATCTGAAGATATTTCCTTTTCACCATAAGCCTCAAAGCTCCTGAGTATCCCTTAGCTGATTAACCTAAAACAGTGTTAGAATACTGCTCAATGAAAACAGAAGCTTAACTGTGAGTGGACTTCACGTGACCTAGAGCAGTTTCACAGAGTTTCCTTCTGGTTTTATTGAGGTATTTCTTTTCAGCATATTCTTAAGAGCATTCCCAAATGTCCTTTCTCAGGTTCCACAGAAACAGTGATTTCAAACTGCTCAATCCAAAGAATGATTTAACTCTATGAGATGAATACACACACAAAGCAGTTTCTCAGAAAGTTTCTCCAGTTTTCATCGGAAGACGTTTCCTTTCTCACCACAAGCCTCAGGGAACCACTTAATATCCTTCACAGATTCCTCAAAGACAGAGTTTCCAAACTGGGCAATGTAGTGTAAGCTTTAACTCTGAAATGAATGCACATCACAAAGCAGTTTCTCAGAAAGCTTCTCCAGTTTTATCTGAAGATATTTCCTTTTCACCATAGTCTTCAATGCACTGCAAAATATCACTTTTCAGTTTTACAGGAACAGTGTTCAAACACTGCCTTATGAGAAAAGAGGTATAACTCCTGAGTGGAATGCAGACATCACAAAGCAGTTTCTCAGAAAGCTTCTCCAGTTTTATCTGAAGATATCTCCTATTTCCCCACAGGCCTGAATGTGCTCCCAAATGTCCCTTCGAATCCGTCCATGATGCAGTTTCAAAACTGCGTAATAGAAAGAAAGTTTTATCTATGTGAGATGAATAGACATATCTATCACAAGCAGTTTCACAGAAAGTTTCTTTCCAGTTTTTGTCTGAGGATATTTCCTTTTCACCATAGCAGTAAATATACTCCTGAATGTCCCTGGTAGCTTTTCTCCAAACGGATTCCCAATCCTCTATGAGAAGAAAAGTATAACTCTGAGTGGAATGCACACGTCACAAAGCAGCTCCTCAGAAATCTTCTCCAGTATCTATCTGAAGATATTTCCTTTTCACCATAAGCCTCAAAGCGCTCCAGTATCCCTTAGCTGACTAACCTAAAACAGTGTTAGAATACTGCTCAATGAAAACAGAAGCTTAACTGTGTGAGTGGACTTCACGTGACCTAGAGCAGTTTCACAGAAAGTTTCCTTCTGGTTTTATTGGAGGGTATTTCTTTTCAGCATATTCTTAAGAGCGTTCCCAAATGTCCTTTCTCAGGTTCCACAGAAACAGTGATTTCAAACTGCTCAATCCAAAGAATGATTTAACTCTATGAGATGAATACACACATCACAAAGCAGTTGCTCAAAGCTTCTCTCCAGTTTTATCTGAAGATATTTCCTTTTCACCACAAGCCCAGGGAACCACTTAATATCCTTCACAGATTCCTCAAAGACAGAGTTTCCAAACTGGGCAATGTAGTGTAAGCTTTAACTCTGAAATGAATGCACACGTCAGAGAGCAGTTTCTTGGAATGCTTCTTTCTGGTTTTATTTCAGGATATTTCACTTTTCACCATAGTCTTCAATGCTGCAAAATATCACTTTTCAGTTTTACAGGAACAGTGTTCAAACACTGCCTTATGAGAAAAGAGGTATAACTCCTGAGTGGAATGCACACATCACAAAGCAGTTTCTCAGAAAGCTTCTCTCCAGTTTTATCTGAAGATATCTCCTATTTCCCCACAGGCCTGAATGTGCTCCCAAATGTCCCTTCACGAATCTGTCCATGATGCAGTTTCAAAACTGTAATAGAAAGAAAGTTTTATCTATGTGAGATGAATAGACATATCTATCACAAGCAGTTTCACAGAAAGCTTCTTTCCAGTTTTTCTGAGGATATTTCCTTTTCACCATAGCCGTCCATATACTCGAATGTCCCTGGTAGCTTTTCTCCAAACGGATTCCCAATCCTCTATGAGAAGAAAAGTATAACTCCTGAGTGGAATGCACATGTCACAAAGCAGCTCCTCAGAAATCTTCTCCAGTATCTATCTGAAGATATTTCCTTTTCACCATAAGCCTCAAAGCTCCAGTATCCTTAGCTGACTAACCTAAAACAGTGTTAGAATACTGCTCAATGAAAACAGAAGCTTAACTGTGTGAGTGGAATTCACGTGACCTAGAGCAGTTTCACAGAAACAGTGATTTCAAACTGCTCAATCCAAAGAATGATTTAACTCTATGAGATGAATACACATCACAAAGCAGTTTCACAGAAAGTTTCCTTCTTTTTTGTTTTGATTTTATTAGAATGGATATAGTCGTTGGAAGTTAAAGCGTTCAGGCAATTTGTTGTCTACTCAAAATATGTCCGCTTGCTTCCCAAGATACGCTTGACATTCTGACCAGTCGAGTCATCTGAATGAACTCATTCCCAAGCTATTTAAAGGGTTTGTAAAAATTATTTCCTGGAGTGCCAACTAGGGTGGTAAAAGTCTGAGCTGCATTTCGCATCAGGTTTTCCATGCGACTTTTATCCACAAGCATCGGTAACCAAAGAATGGATGAATTTTCATTTGGGGTACACATCATCTCGACTTCATTAAACTACCTTGGGCAGTTGCGTGATTATTTGTATATCAAGCCTCAACAGTTTCCTTAGCTGGGTCCCACAATGTCAACTATGGGGCCCTCCCTAAATTAGTGCCCCATAAGGTGAACCTGAAAGCACCTGAAAGACTGTGCTAATCTTCATCTTCATCGAGAGCAAATCCACAGACCTGGACCTTCTCGATAAGCGGGTTGTTCAGTTCTTTAAAGCTCTAGGGCAAACAGAGATACAGGGGATACGCCTCCCAGCTTCCAGAAATACGTTAACTGAGAAATCTCTGTTTACGGCTATTTTCTTTCTGGACCTGGAACTTTTTATTGCCTTGAGAGCTGGGCCTTGAGGTGAAATGCCTGATGGTTTTAACACGTTATGATACAATAGTGCAAAGCATTGCCAGTGTTCGACTTTTCAGTTTCAAATTCCGGGTATTTTTAGAATCTGGAAACATCCTTTTACGGAGCTGATGCTTGAGGTCCACTGCATAGTTTAAGCTTTTTCCATGTTCGCCGGGCTTTGTCCAACAGCATGCAATAATTCTACATTTTTTTCCTGAAAAGTTGTCCAGTATTGCTGTCACAGCGACTGGGACAGCTAATCTATCACAGGACCGCATTTATGCCGATTCCCACGGGGCAGCTTCTCTAATAGTGCCTTGTTAGTGAAAGAATAGGTGTGCCGTACCTTAAGCTAATTGAATCACAAAATGCAGACACGCCCTTTAGTCTGTTTCGTACAGTCCTGATAGCATTGCGCTACCCAGCCGGTGTAACTTTGCAGTTTTTGCCTCCACAACCATGGGTGTCGATTTCGTCTGAATTAGTATGTCCCACGTATTCCACACAATCCCATGGGATTGCAGCCGTTCTTTGGTCCTTAATACATAAGCCTGAATATGGGATGTGCAGATAGACATGGGCTGGAAGTTACCATCCATTCCGAGTTTTTCTTCTCTCAGATAATCCACTTTAATGAAACAGCAGAATCATATACAGAGAGAGAATACTGTTTGGCCTAGCATGTGTCATTTAAGCCTGTAGGCAGGTGGTTGAACTAAGGCTTTGCACCAACCTACGACTAACAGTGTAAAGAGGTGTTCACAGTATTTGAAAACAAGAGTTGAAGGTAACTCTTCGATCCCATCCGATTACTGAATGTTTGGCTGACTTTTACGTACCAATTGTTAGATAATAATGCCACTGTGCTCTAGCATGTACCATCCCCGACAGAAAACTAATAGAGACTGCACGGGTCAAGGGGACTTTATCAATAGTAATTTGGTTTCGCATGATACTTATGAGAAGCATTTCTCCTGAATCCAACTGACAAAACTGTTGCCTCCTACCCCTGGTGATGGAGACCCAACAGTATCACAGGGTATTTGGTGACCTATGAAAACCCTTTGAAATCTCCAGTAGTGGAGCACTGTCACTGAAGAGTCTATAGTGACGTAAATCTTGTCCTAGAGAAAGTGGACTAAAACTGTCAGAAATCCTCAAGGTATCCAAAAGCTTTATCATGAAGCAAATAAGGCTGATCTTTAGCTGCCTCAATCCAGTAGGTTCTCCGTTAAAATTGTTTTTTCTGTGATTTCACCGTAAGGCCCAACAAAATTCCAGTGTTTGAGTTGTCCATAACTGAATGGCAGCCAATCGGTCACGTGCCCCGAACTATAACTCCAGGTGTGCTCCGTTCAATATGAAGTCAGAGTGAAAAATGAAAGGTTCCTACACCCGGGACATTGAAAAAAGATTTTGCAGCCTCCCATTCTGAGGAGTCTTTAAAACCGGAGTTTAAGGCCAATGGGTTCCCCCAACCTTTGCGCAGGTAGTTTCTTTAACTGTAGCCAACCTCTGAGTCAGAGTAGTGGCAGTGGACGGTGGTATTGTAGTTACATAAGCAATCGTTACTGGTGAAAGTCGCTGCATTTGGCTTCTTAAGGATTCTGGGCTAGCATTTTGGCTGGAGGCCGTTCCATTTGGCGCTTGGTGTTTTACAAGATTAGCATTCGAATTGCCTGTCCGGTGCTGCCCTGCGCATAGCCCCTACATGTTTACTTCTGAAAAGAAAATAAAGAAGCAGTGCCGGAAATAGCCAAGACTGACATCCCAACAGTTGTGACGTTCATAAAAGAGATACATGGCCACTCTAGATGGAAAGCGACAGTTCACAACAGTACTGGTCTAATATTAAGTCTCAAAGAATTAATTTCGTATTCCAAGGAAAGACAGTTTCAGCTTTCTCTGGCTTTTAATTTCCCAGCACCATTTATTAAATAGAATTCCATTTCTTGTTTCAGGTTTGTCAAAAATCAGACAGATGTGTATTTCTGAGGACTTGTTCTGTTCCATTGGTCTATATCTCTGTTTGGTACCAGTACCATGCTGTTTTCATTGCAGCTTGTAGTATAGTTTATCAGGAGCGTTTCCAGCTTTTTCTTTGAAGGATTGTCTTCACAGTTTTTGGTTCCATATGAACTTTCCTTTTTCCAATCTGTGAAACATTTCAAACATTGAATCTATAAACTGCAGTATGGCCATTTTCACGATAGATTTTCCTACATGAGCATTTCTTCCATTTGTTAGTGTCCTCTTTGATTCATTGAGCATTTTCAGTTCTCCTTGAAGAGGTCCTTTACATCCTCAAGTTGGATTCTAGGTATTTTATTCTCTTTGAAGAATTGTAATGGAAGTTCATTGATGATTTTTTCTGTTTGTCTGTTACTGGTGTATAAGAATTTGTGATTTTCACATAAACCCAGACTTTGCTGAAACTTTCAGATTAGCTGACAAGTTTCTAAACATACAATCATGTCATCTGAAACAGGACATTTCTTTTCTTTTCCAACTGAATATATTTCTTTTCTTGCCTGATTGCCCAGCAGAACTCCATTTCTTGAATAGGAGTTGAGAACATCCTCTGTCACAGATGATTTTCCAGTTTTGCATCTGGTATGATATCAGCTTCTCATAAATAGCTCTTATTATTTGAGATCCCCATCAAAATTGAGTGTTTTAGCATGAAAAGAATTTGTCAAAACTTTTTCTGCATCTATTGAGATATCAGTTTCCTTCTTTGGTTCTGTTTATATGCTATTTATTGATTCGAATGTTGAATTCATCAGATGAAGCCCACTTGATCTGGTAGTTTCTTTGATTCACTGAATTCCAGTATTTATTGAGGATTCAGATGTTTCAGGATATTCAAAACTCTTTTTGTTGTGTCTCCTTTTCTCATGAGCACCTCATAAATGAAAGAGTTCTTTTTTCATTGATTGAATAGTTTCCAATGTACCATCTCCTTGTACCTCCAGAATTCAGCCAGAATCCAGTGTCCTACTTTTTTTGGTAGGCTATTAATCACTTCAGAGCAGTTATTGGTCTAGAAATTTTTCCTGTTTTTTTGGAGAGTGTATTTCAGAAATTATATCTTCTAGATTTCTGTTTATTTCACAGATTCATAGTTTCTCTGATGGAGTTTGTATTTCTGATTGATATTCCCTTTATCAATTGCATCCATTTGATTCTTCTCATTTTCTCTTTATTAGTCTCACAGAAGTCTGTCAATTTTGTTGATCTTTCAAAAACAACTCCTATTCATTGATTTTGAGAGTTTTTGTGTTCTATCTCCTTCAGTTCTGCTCTGATCTTATTTATTTCTCCTCTGCATTTCCAATGTGTTTGTTTCCTCTAGTTCTATTTCAAGAGTGTAATTTAGATCTTCCAGCTTTCTGTGGGAAGACTATAACTCTCACAGCTTTAAATGTGTCCCAGAGATTCTGTATGTTGTATCTTTGTTCTCATTGGTAAGATATCTTTATTTCTGCTTTCATCAAACAGAAATATTCAGAGCATTGTTCAGTTTCCATGTAGTTGAGCGTTTTGATTGAGTTTATCCTGAGTTCAGTTTGATTGCACTGTGGTCTGAGAGACAGTTTGTTATAATTTCTGTTCTTTACATTTGCTGAGGAGTGCTTTACTTCCAATTATGTGGTCAATTTTGAATAAGTCATGTATGCAAGAATGTAACTGTTGATTTTTGGAGACATAGATGTTCACATCTTTTCAGAGATGAGTTCAATTCCTGGATATCCTTTTAACTTCTGTCTCGTTGATCTTCAATGTTGAAGTATTTCTCCCATTATTATTGTATGAATCTAAGTCTCAGTAAGTCTCAAGGACTTGCTTTATGAATCTGCTTTTCTGTATTCATATATATTTAGGATAGTTCCTTCCTGTTGAATTGATCCTCACCATTATGTAATGGCCTCTTTGTCTTTTGATCTTTGATGGTTTAAAGTCATTTTATCAGAGACAGGAAAACTCTGTGTTCTCCATTTGCTTGGTAGATCTTCTCCATCCTTTATTTTGAGCCTATGTATTTCTCTGTGAGATTCTTCAAAAGCATGTCTTGACCTTGATCCAGTTTCCAGTCTGTCTTTAAGATTCATTCAAAAGAATATTGTTATGTGAACTTAATCACAGATATTTTCTCATTAGTTGATTTCATTTTCTGTTTTCAATCTGACCTTGTTTCCATGTTTAGCCCTTCATCTCAAGCAGGCTAGTGACAAAATCTCTAAGCATTTGCTTATCTGTAAAGGATTTTATTTCTCACTGATGAAACAGTTTCTGGATATGAAATTCTGGGTTTAAAATTCTTTTCTTTAAGAAGTTGAATATTCACTCTTCTTAGAGTTTTCTCAGAGATCCCAGTCTGATGGGCTTCCCTGTGGAAATGACCTTCTCTGCTCAAGATCCTTCATTTCAACTCTGTGAATCTCACATGTGTCTAGTTGCTCCTCAAATATCTTGTATGCTTCTCATTCCTGAATTTGAATGTTCCTGCCCACTATTAATTCTATGATATCTCAAAGAGTGTTTCTTCAACTGCTCCATTCTCCTCACTTTCAGGAAATCAGAAGATTTCCTTACATAATCCACGCAGGTTTGCATTTCTCTTCTTTTTCTTTTGGTTTCTTTCTTTTTCACCATTCATGTGATCCTCAAATGATACTCTTTTCCAGTTGACAGGACTGTGCTGTGCAGTCAATTTCTGGAGTTTTATCTCTGAGCGTTTTCACTTTCTCACAATTAGTCTAGCTGTCAATTCTTCCACTTTTTTCAGATTTTCTTTTCCTTCAGAATTTCCTCCTTTAGCTCTGAGAAGTTTGATGGATGAAGTTCTTCTCTTCTCACAAAGCATTCTTGACCAGCTTTTATCTTTTCATTCTTTTCAAATGTGTTCCAGAATCTCAGCTTTTTCTCCCTGCTTTTTCATCGTGGTTTTATCTCTCTTCGAGATTCACAGGTTTTTATATCCCTGTTTGATAGTTTTCCTTCTGACAGTCAGAACCCTCAGCTATAGGTCTGTTGAGATTGCTTGAGGTCCACTCCAGACCCTGTTTGCCTGGGTATCAGCAGCAGAGGTTGCAGAAGATAGAATATTGCTGAACAGCGAGTGTACCTGTCTGATTCTTACTTGAAGCTTCCTCTCAGTGTATATAGAATTTCAGACTGAGATGTCTTTCTACTCAGTAATTGACAGATTTTTCTCAGATCTCAATTGTTAGATATCTTTTCATTACAGAAGAGTTCTGTCAATCTCTCGTTTGATTTTTTCTGAGATTAACCAGTTCAAAAAGATTTCTTTCTCTTTTCACCCAGTTTCACTTTTTTCACCACAAGAAATTCTAGTTATCTCTCTGAGACAAACTCTGAAAAGAATCTCTGATAGCATTTCTTTTTTCTGATATTATTTCACTTTTTTTTTTTTTTAGGAAAAATTCTTCCTTATGAGAGTCTCTCAGTCTTCAACATGAAGTGTCTCCAATAGTGAGATCTTCTCTCATTCATCAGAATGTCTTCTGTGTCCTTTCTCCCTTATGAACATTATAGAAAATTATCTATGTGAATGGACATATATCACAAGCAGTTTCACAGAAAGCTTCTTTCCAGTTTTTGTCTGAAGATATTTCCTTTCACATAGCATCCATTCCCAATGTCCCTGTAGCTTTTCTCCAAATGGATTCAATCTCAGAGAAAAAGATAACCTGAGGAATGTCAGCAGCTCAAATCTTCTCCAGTATCTATCTGAAGATATTTCTTTTCAAAGCCTCAAGCTCCTGATATCCTTAGCTGACCACAAAACAGTGTTAGAATACTGCTCAATGAAAACAGAAGCTTAATTGAGTGGGACTTCACGTGACAAAGAGCAGTTTCACAGAAAGTTTTTCTTTTTATTGAGGGTATTTCTTTTCAGCATATTCTAAGAGCATTCCCAAATGTCCTTTCTCAGGTTCCACAGAAACAGTGATTTCAAACTGCTCAATCCAAAGAATGATTTAACTCTATGAGATGAATAGACATATCTATCACAAAGCAGTTTCTCAGAAAGCTTCTCTCCAGTTTTATCTGAAGATATTTCCTTTTCACCATAGTCTTCAATTGCTGCAAAATATCACTTTTCAGTTTTACAGGAACAGTGTTCAAACACTGCCTTATGAGAAAAGAGGTATAATTCCTGAGTGGAATGCACACATCACAAAGCAGTTTCACAGAAAGTTTTCTTCTGGTTTTATTTCAGGATATTTCACTTTTCCATAGAAAACTGCAAATGTTTTTTCAGTTTTACAGGAACAGTGTTCAAACACTGCCTTATGAGAAAAGAGGTATAATTCCTGAGTGGAATGCACACATCACAAAGCAGTTTCTCAGAAAGCTTCTCCAGTTTTATCTGAAGATATCTTTTCACCACAATGTGCTTCAACCCTTCGTGAATCTGTCCATGACGCAGTTTCAAAACTGCGTAATATAGAAAATTTTCTATGTGAGATGAATAGACATATCTATCACAAAGCAGTTTCACAGAAAGCTTCTTTCCAGTTTTTGTCTGAGGATATTTCCTTTTCACCATAGTCCATATACTGAATGTCCCCTGGTCGCTTTTTCTCCAAACGGGACTTCCCATTCCTCTATGAGAAGAAAAGTATATCTCTGTGAGTGGAATGCACATCACAGCAGCTCCTCAGAAATCTTCTCTCCAGTATCTGAAGATATTTGTTTTCAGAAGCCTCAAAGTGCTCCTGTGTATCCCTTTGCTGACACAACTAAAAGAGTGTTAGAGTACTGCTCAATGAAAACAGAAGCTTAATTGTGCAAGTGGAATTCACGTGACCTGGAGCAGTTTCACAGAAAGTTTTCCTTCTTTTTATTGAGGTGTTTATTTTTCACATATTCTTGAGAGCGTTCCCAAATGTCCTTGCTCAGGTTCCACAGAAACAGAGATATCAAACTTCTCAATCCAAACAATGATTTAACCCTATGAGATGATTATGCACATCACAAATTCAGGGTATTTCACATTTCACCAACTCTTCAATTCAATGCAAAATAGTCATTTTTCAGTTTTACAGGAACAGTGTTCAAAAAGTGCCTAATGAGAAAAAAGAGATAATTTCCTGAGTGGAATGCATACATCAGAAAGCAGTTTTTCAGAATGTTTCTCTCCCGTTTTTATGTGAAGATATTTCCTATTTCCCCAAAGGCGGAATTTTCTCCCGAATATCCCTTCGCATTTCCATCCATTACGCATTTAAAAAAAGAATGTAGTGTTTATTATAGCAAATCTATTTTTAAAATCAAAACACATCAAAATTACAACTTTCCATTTGTCGAGGATAGTTCCTTTTTCACCATAGCCTTTCATATACTCCCGAATGTCCCCTGGTCGCTTTTTCTCCAAACGGGATTTCCCATTCCTCTATGAGAAGAAAAGTATATCTCTGTGAGTAGAATGCACATGTCACAAAGCCGCTCCTCAGAAATCTTCCTCCAGTATCTATCTAAAGATATTTCCGTTTTCACCAGAAGCCTCAAATCACTCCTGAGTATCCCTTAGCTGATTAACCTAAAACATTGTTAGAATACTGCTCAATGAAAACAGAAGCTTAACTGTGTGAGTGGAATTCAAGCGACCTAGAGAAGTTTCACAGACAGTTTCCTTCTGGCGTTTATCGGATGGTATTTCTTTTCAGCATATTATTAAGAGCGTTCCCAAATGTCCTTTCTCAGGTATCACAGAAACAGCGATTTAAAACTGCTCAATCCAAAGAACGATTTAACTCTATGAGATGAATACACATCACAAAGCAGTTGCTCTGAAAGTTTCTCTCCAGTTTTCATCGGAAGACGTTTCCTTTCTCACCATAAGCCTCCGGGTGTCACTTAATATCCTTCACAATTTCCTCAAAGACAGAGTTTCCAAACTGGTGACTTAGTGTCATCTTTAACACTCTGAAATGAATGTACACATCAGAGAGCAGTTTCTTGGAATGCTTTTTTCTGGGTTTTATTTCCGGATATTTCAATTTTCACCATAGTCTTCAATACGCTGCAAAATATCACTTTTCACTTTTACAGGAACAGTGTTCAAACACTGCCTTGTGAGAAAAGAGGTATAACTCCCTGAGTGGAATGCAGACATCACAAAGCAGTTTCTCAGAAAGTTTCTCCAATTGTTATCTGAAGATATCTCCTATTTCCCCACCAGCCTGTATGTGCTCCCGAATGTCCCTTCGTGAATCTGTCCATGATGCAGTTTCAAAACTGTAATAGAAAAACAGTTTCATCTATGTGAGATGAATAGACATATCTGTCACAAAGCAGTTTCACAGAAAGTTTCTTTCCAGTTTTTGTCTGAGGATATTTCCTTTTCCACCATAGCAGTAAATATACTCTTGAATGTCCCCTGGTAGCTTTTCTCCAAAGGGATTCCATAAACCCTATGAGAAGAAAAGTATATCTCTGTGAGTGGAATGCACATCACAAAGCATTTCTCAATCTCTCCAGTATCTATCTGAAGATATTTCCTTTTCACCATAAGCCTCAAAGCACCCGATTATCCCTTAGCTGACTCAAAAACAGTGTTAGAATACTGCTCAATGAAAACAGAAGCTTAACTGTGAGTGGAATGCACATCACAAAGCAGTTTCACAGACAGTTTCCTTCTGGCGTTTATCGGATGGTATTTCTTTTCAGCATATTATTAAGAGCGTTCCCAAATGTCCTTTCTCAGGTATCACAGAAACAGCGATTTAAAACTGCTCAATCCAAAGAACGATTTAACTCTATGAGATGAATACACATCACAAAGCAGTTGCTCTGAAAGTTTCTCTCCAGTTTTCATTGGAAGACGTTTCCTTTCTCACCACAAGCCTCCGGGTGTCACTTAATATCCTTCACAATTTCCTCAAAGACAGAGTTTCCAAACTGGTGACTTAGTGTCAGCTTTAACACTCTGAAATGAATGTACACATCAGAGAGCAGTTTCTTGGAACACTTTTTTCTGGGTTTTATTTCCGGATATTTCAATTTTCACCATAGTCTTCAATACGCTGCAAAATATCTCTTTTTCACTTTTACAGGAACAGTGTTCAAACACTGCCTTGTGAGAAAAGAGGTATAACTCCCAGAGTGGAATGCAGACATCACAAAGCAGTTTCTCAGAAAGTTTCTCTCCAATTGTTATCTGAAGATATCTCCTATTTCCCACCAGCCTGTATGTGCTCCCGAATGTCCCTTCACGAATCCGTCCATGATGCAGTTTCAAAACTGTAATGGAAAAACAGTTTCATCTATGTGAGATGAATAGACATATCTGTCACAAAGCAGTTTCACAGAAAGTTTCTTTCCAGTTTTTGTCTGAGGATATTTCCTTTTCCACCATAGCAGTAAATATACTCCTGAATGTCCCCAGTAGCTATTTCTGCCAATGGGATTCCATAAACCCTATGAGAAGAAAAGTTTAACTCTGTGTGGGAAATGCATGCATCACAAAGCATTTCTTCATCAATCTCCTCTCGAGTATCTATCTGAAGATATTTCCATTTTCAATGTTAGCCTCAAAGCGCTCCCGATTATCCCTTAGCTGACTCATGTAAAACAGTGTTAGGATACTGCTCAATGTAAATGGAAACTTAACTGTGTGATTGTAGTTGATAAGACCTGTAGCGGTTTCACAGAAGATTTCCTTCTGGTTTCTATCCGAGAATATTTCTTTTTCAGCATATTATTAAGAGCGTTCCCAAATGTTCTTTCTCAGGATCCCCAGAAACAGTGATTTCAAACTGCTCAACCCAAAGAATGATGTAACTCTATGAGATGAATAACACATCACAAAGCAGTTGCTCGCAAGCTTCTCTCCTGTTTTCATTGGAAGTCATTTCTTTACCACAAGCCCAGTGGCACCTCTTAATAACAACTCAAAGATTCCGGAAAGACAGAGCTTCCAAACTGGGCAATGTGGGGTAAGCTTTAACTCTCTGAAATGAATGCACACGTTACAGAGCGTTTTCTTGTAATGCTTCTTTCTGGGTTTTATTTCAGGATATTTCACTTTTCACGATAGTTTTCAATGCGTTGGAAAATATCACTTTTGCACTTTCAGAAGAACCTGTTCAAACACTGCCTTATGATGAAAGAGGTATAACTCCCTCAGTGGAATGCACACACCACAAAGCAGTTTCTCAGAAAGCTTCTCTCCAGTTTTTGTCTGATGATATCTCCTTTTAAACTGTATGCCTGAATGTGCTCCCAAATGTCCCTTCACGAATCTGTCCATGACACAGTTTCAAAACTGCGTAATATACAGAAAATTTTCTCTATGTGAGATGAATAGACATATCTATCACATAGCAGTTTCACAGAAAGAATCTTTCCAGTTTTTCCTGAGTATATTTCCTCTTTCACTATAGCCGTCCATATACTCTCGAATGTCCCCTGTAGCGTTTTCTCCAAACGGGATTCCGCAATACTCTATGAGAAGAAAACTATAACTCTATGAGTGGAATTCACACGTCACAAAACATCTCCTCAGATATCTTCTCTCCAGTATCTGTCTGAAGATGTTTTCGTTTTCACTGTAAGCCTCAAAGCACTCCGAGTATCCCTTAGCTGACTCACCTAAAAGAGTGTTAGAATACTGCTCAATGAAAACAGAAGCTTAACTGTGATAGTGGAATTCACATGACTTAGAGCAGTATCACAGAATGTTTCCTTCTCTTTTTTATTGGAGGGTATTTCTTTTTCACATATTCTTGAGAGCGTTCCCAAATGTCCTTGCTCAGGTTCCACAGAAACAGAGATACCAAAATGCTCAATCCAAAAATGATTTAACTCTAAGAGATGATTGCACACATCACAAAGCAGTTGCTCTGAAAGCTTCTCTGCAGTTTTCTTCAGAATACGTTTCCTTTCTCACCACAAGCCCAGGGGAACCACTTAATATCCCTTCTCAAATTCCTCAAAGACAGAGCTTCCAAACTGGTAACGTAGTGTAAGCTTTACCTCTCTGAAATGAATGCACACGTGAGAGATGAGTTTCTTAGAATGCTCCTTTCCTGGTTTTAATTCAGGATATTTCACATTTCACCAAAGTCTTCAATGCTGCAAAATATCCCTTTTTCAGTTTTCCAGGAACAGTGTTCAAAAACTGCCTCATGAGAAAAGAGGTATAATTCCCTGTGTGGAATGCACACATCACAAAGCAGTTTCTCAAAGGTCTTCTCTCCAGTTTTTATGTGAAGATATCTCCTATTTCCCCACAGGCCTGAATGTGCTCCCTAATGTCCCTTCACTTTTCCGTCCATTATTTAGTTTCAAAACTGCACAATAGAAAAAAGTTTTATCTATGGGAAGTGAATAGATATATCTACCACAACGCAGTTTCACAGAAAGCTTCTTTCCTGTTTTTGTCTGATGATACTTCCTTTTCCACCATAGTAGTCTATCGTTCTCAAATGTCCCCTTGTAGCTTTTTCTCCAAACGAGATTCCCCAATCTTCAAGGAGAAAAGAAGTATAACCCTGTGAGTGGAATACACATGTCTCAAAAGAGCTCCTGGGAAATCTTCTGTCCAGTATGTATCTGAAGTTGTTTCCTTTTTCACCGAAAGCCTCAGAGCACTCCTGCATATCACTTCACAGAACAAACATAAACAGTGTTAGAATACTGCTCAATGAAAACTGAAGCTTAACTGTGCGAGTGGACTTCACGTGACGAAGAGCAGTTTCACACAAAATTTTCCTCTGTTTTTTACCAGAGGGTATTTCCTTTTCAGCATATTCTTAAGAGCGTTCCCAAATGTCCTTTCTCAGGATTCACAAAAAAAAAGTGAGTTCAAACTGCTCAATCTAAAGAACGATTTAATTCTATAAGATATACACACATTAAAAAGCATTTACTCTGAAAGATTCTGTCCAGTTTTCATTGGAAGTCATTTCCTTTCTCACTGCAAGCCTTTGGGCAACACTTACTATCCTTCACAGATTCTTCAAAGACAGAGTTTCCAAATGGGGCAACAAAGTGTAAACTTTAACTCTCTGAAATGAATGCACACGTCAGAGTGTAGACTCTTGGAATCCTTCTTTCTGGGTTTTATTTCAGGATATTTCACTTTTCGCCATAGACTTCAATGCACTGCAAAATGTCACATTTTCAGTTTTACAGGAACAGTGTTCAAACACTGCCTTATGAGAAAAGAGGTATAAATCCCTGAGTGGAATGCACACATCTCAAAGCACTTTCTCAGACAGCTTCTCTCCAGTTTTTATCCGAAGATAACTCCCTTTTCACTGCGCCTGAATGTCCTTCCAACGTCCCTTCACAAATCTGTCCATGACGCAATTTCAAAATTGCATAATAGAAAGAAAGTTTTATCCATGTGAAATGAATAGACATATCTATCACAAAGCTGTTTCACAGAAAGCTTCTTTCCAGTTTTGTCTGAGGATAGTTCCTTTTTCACCATAGCCTTTCATGTACTCCTGAATGTCCCCTGGTCACTTTTCTCCAAACAAGATTTCCCATTCCTCTATGAGAAGAAAAGTATATCTCTGTGAGTAGAATGCACACGTCGCAAGGCCGCTCCTCGGAAATCTTCCTCCAGTATCTATCTAAAGATATTTTCGTTTTCACTGGAAGCCTCAAATCGTACCTGACTATGCCTTAGCTGATTAAACTAAAACATTGTTAGAATACTGCTCACTGAAAACAGAAGCTTAACTGTGCGAGTGGAATTGAAGCAACCTAGAGATGTTTCACAGACAGTTTCCTTCTGGCATTTATCGGATAGTATTACTCTTTCAAAATATTATTAAGAGCGCTCTCAAATGTCCTGTCTCAGGTATCACAGAAAAAGCAATTCAAAACTGCTCAATCAAAAAGAATGATTAAACTCTATGAGAAGAATACACCCATCACTATGCAGTTGCTCCGAAAGTTTCTCTCCAGTTTTCATCGGAAGACGTTTCCTTTCTGACCACAAGCATCTGGGTGTCACTTAATATCCTTTCACAGCCGGGCGCGGTGGCTCAAGCCTGTAATCCCAGCACTTTGGGAGGCCGAGACGGGCGGATCACGAGGTCAGGAGATCGAGACCATCCTGGCTAACATGGTGAAACGCTATCTCTACTAAAAACTACAAAAAAAAAACACTAGCTGGGCGAGGTGGTGGCACCTGTAGTCCAAGCTACCCGGCAGGCTGAGGCAGGAGAATGTTGTGAACCCGGGAGGCGGAGCTTGCAGTGAGCTCTGATCAGGCCACAGCACTCCAGCCTGAGCGACAGAGCGAGACTCCGTCTCAAAAAAAAAAAAAATTCCCTTCACAATTTCCTGAAAGACAGATTTTCCAAGCTGGGAGACTTATTGTAAGGTTTATCACTCTGAAATGAATGTACACGTTAGAGAGCAGTGTCTTGGAACGCTTTTTTCTGGGTTTTATTTCCAGATATTTCAATTTTCACCATAGTCTTCAATACACTGCAAAATATCTGTTTTCACTTTGACAGGAACAGTGTTCAAATACTGCCTTGTGAGAAAAGAGGTATAACTCCCTGAGTGGAATGCAGACATCACAAAACAGTTTCTCAGAAACTTTCTCTCCAATTGTTCTCTGAACATATCTCCTACTTCCCCACCAACCTGTAGGTGCTCCCGAATGTCCCTGCAGGAATCCTTCCATGATGCGGTTTCAAAACTGTGTAATAGAAAGACAGTTTCTTCTATGTGAGATGCATAGACATATCAGTCACAAAGCAGTTTCACAGAAAGTTTCTTTCCAGTTTTTGTCTGAGGATATTTCCTTTTCCACCATAAGAGTAAATATACTCCTGAATTTACCCGGGAGCTATTTCTCCCAAAGGGATTCTCCCTCAGGTATAACTCCCTCAGTGGAATGCACACACCACAAAGCTGTTTCTCAGAAAACTTCTCTCAGTTTTTGTCCGGCAATATCTTCTTTTACACCGTGGGCCTGAATGTGCTCCCAAATGTCCCTTCGCGAATCTGTCCATGACCCAGTTTCAAAACTGCGTAATATAAAGAAAATTTTCTCTATGTGAGATGAATAGACATATCAATCAGATAGCAGTGTCACAGAAAGCTTCTTTCCAGTATTTGTCTGTGTGTATTTCCTCTTTCAACATAGCCGTCCATATGTTCTCGAATGTCCCCTGGTAGCGTTTTCTCCAAATGGGATTCCACAATACTCTATGAGAAGAAAAGTATAACTCTATGAGGGAATTCACACGTCACAAACCATCTCCTCAGATATCTTCTCCAGTATATTTCTGAAGATGTTTTCGTTTTCACTGTAAGCCTCAAAGTGCTCCGAGTATCCCTTAGTTGACTCACCTAAAAGAGTGTTAGAACACTGCTCAATGAAAACAGAAGCTTAACTGTGATAGTTGTATTCACGTGACCTAGAGCAGTATCACAGAATATTGCCTCTTCTATTTTATTGGAAAATGTTTCTCTTTCACATATTCTTGAGAGCGTTCCCAAATGTCTCTGCTCAGGTTCCACAGAAACAGAATTGCAAACTGCTCAATTCAAGGAACGATTTAACTCTGTGTGACGATTACACACATCACAAAGCAGTTGCTCTGAAATCTTCTCTGCAGTTTTCATTGAAAGACGTTTCCTTGCTCACAACAAGTCCAGGGGAAACACTTAATATCCCTTCA
>CM058080.1:34507760-34538016 GCA_030247045.1 Colobus guereza | reverse complement strand
TATCCAGAATTGAACTCATCACCAAGACCTGGTGAACATCTATAGAACTCTCCACCAAATCAACAGAATATACATTCTTCTCAGCACCACATGCATATTCCAAAATTGACCACCTGGAGTAAGCACTCCTCAAAATGTAAAGAACAGAAATTATAACAAACTGTCTCTTCACAGTGCAATCAAACTAGAACTGACTAAATGTCAATCAAAACTTCATGGAAACTGAACAACCTGCTCCAGAATGACTTTCATAACGAAATGAAAGCAGAAATAAATGTTCTTTGAAACCAAGAACAAAGATACAACATACAGAATATCTGGGACACATTTAAAGCAGTGTGAAATTTATAGCACTAAATGCTAGAAAGCAGGAAAGATCATTGACACTCTAACATCACAATTAAAGAACTAGAGGGAAGCAAACACACTCAAAAGCTAGAAGAAATAACTGATCAGAGCAGAACTGAAGGTTCCCCTCAAAAAATCAATGAATCCAGGGTTGGTTTTGAAAGATCAACAAAATTGACAGACCCTCAAGACTAATAAAGAAGAAAAGAGAGAGAATAGATGCAATAAAAATGATAAAGGGATATCACCACCAAACAGAAATACAAACTACCATCAGAATACTATAAACACCTCTCTCAACTAGAAAATTTAGATGGATAATTTCCTGGACACTCTCAAGACTAAACCAAGTTGAATCCTGAATAGACCAATCTGAAATTGCAAAAATTAATAGCTAGAAAAAAGTCCAGGACCAGATGGATTCTCTGAATTCTCAGAGGTACAGATTCCATTCCTTCTGAAACTATTCAATCAATGAAGAGAATCCACTAACTCACAATGAACATCATCCTGATACCAAAGCCTGAGACACAACAAAGATTAGAACTCTGATGAACATCGATGCAAAATCCTCAATAAAATCTGGCAGGATTCAGCATCAAAAGCTTTCACATCAAGTGGGCTTCATCCCTGGGATCTGGTTCAACATTTAAATCAATCGTAATCCAGCATGCAGACAAAAGCAAGAACCACATGATTCTCAATAGATGCAGAAAAGGCTTTTGACAAAATTCAACAGCCCTTCATGCTAAAAGTCAATAAATTCGGTATTATGCCTCAAATAATAAGCTATTATGACAAACAGCTAATATCATACTGAATGGCTGAAAAATTCCTTTGAAAACTCACAAGACAGGGATGCCCTCTCTCACCACTCCTATTCAACATAGTGTTGGAAGTTCTCTGCAATCAGGCAACAGAAAGAAATCAAGGGTATTCAGTTGAAAGAAAGTCAAATTTCCTGTTCAGATGACATGATTTATTTAGAAAACCCCATCATCTCAAAAAATCTAGCTGATAAGCAACTAAAAGTCAGGATACAAAATTAATGAAAATCACAAGCATTCTTATACACAGTAACAGACAAGCACCAAATCAGGAATGAACTTCCATTCACAATTGCTTCAAAGAATATACCTAGGAATCCAACTTCAAGATAAAGGACCTCTTCAGGAGCTACAAACCACTGCTCAGTGAAATCAAACACTAACAAATGGAAGCACATGCTCATGGATAGGAAGAATCAATATCATGAAAATGGCCATACTGCCCAAGGTTATTTATAGATTCAATGCCATTTAAGCTACCAATGAGTTTCTTCACAGAATTGGAAAAAACTGCTTTAAAGTTCATATGGAACCAAGAGACATTCAAGACAATCCTAAGTCAGGACAAGCTCTCACATACCTGACTTCAAACTATACTCAAGGCTACAGTGAAAACTTTACTGGTGAAAAACAGAGATAGACCAATGGAACAGAACAGGTCCTCAAATAATACCACATCTACAGCCATCTGATCTTTGATAAACCTGGAGAAACAAGAAATGAAAGTTCTATTAATAAATGTGCTATCACACATAAGTAGCTGAACTGGATCTTTCCTTCTCCTTCAGATTTTCAAGATGATTGAGACTTTTTCCTAATACCACCAAAACCCTGAAATCTAGGTAGTACCATTCATAGGCATCAACTTCATGTCTAAAACACCCAGCAGAAAGCCAAAATTGATGGGATCATTAAACTAAAGAGCTTCTGCACAGAAAAGAAACTCCATCAGAGTGAACAGGCAACCTACAGAATGAAAATTTTCAATCTACTTTCTGACAAAGCTAATATCCACTAGAACTCAAACAAACAAGAAAAACAAACAACTAGTGGGAAAGGATATGAACTGACATTTCTCAGAAGACATTCATACTCAGACACATGAAAAATGTCATCATCACTGCCATCAGAAAATATCAAACCACAATGTACCATCTCACACCAGTTAGAATGGCCATCATTAAAAATCAAACAACAGTGTTAATGTTAGAAATGAACACTTTACACTGTTGGTGGGATTGAAACTAGTTCAACCATTATGGAAAACAGTATCTCCTCAAGGATCTAGAACTAGATGTACCCATGTCATCCACTACTGGGTATATACCAAAGTTATAAATTATTCTACTACAAAGACAGTGCATGTATGTTTTCTCTATTCACAATAGCAAGACTTGGAATCCCAAATGTCCATCTGTGAACTGGATTGAAAATGTGCACATCCTGGAATACTATGCAGCCAAAAAGGATGAGTTTCTCTTTTACATGGATGCAATGACCATCATTCTTCAAACTATCACAGAGAAAACCAAATATTTCTCCTCAGTGAATGAACAGTGAATCACTTCTCAAAGCATCACTCACTGCTTATCATAAAGTATTCTATACCTGATATGAATGATGAATTGATTCTGACAGTTGATGTGCCACCAATTCTTTCAAGTATACATATGTAACAAACTGCATTATGCACATGTACTATTTAAAGTATAATAAAAAAAAAGAAATGAAATATCAAGCAGTTTCACAGAAAGCTTCTTTCCAGTTTTTGTCTGAGGATATTTCCTTACTCCTTATACGAAGATTAATTCAAGATGGATTAGAGACTTAAATGTTAGACCTAATACCATAAAAACCCTAGAAGAAAATCTAGGTAGTACCATTCAGGACATAGGCATGGGCAAGGACTTCATGTCTAAAACACCAAAAGCAACGGCAGCAAAAGCCAAAATTGACAAATGGGATCTCATTAAACTAAAGAGCTTCTGCACAGCAAAAGAAACTACCAGCAGAGTGAACAGGCAACCTACAGAATGGGAGAAAATTTTTGCAATCTACTTGTCTGACAAAGGGCTAATATCCAGAATCTACAAAGAACTCAAACAAATATACAAGAAAAAAACAAACAACCCCATCAAAAAGTGGGGAAAGGATATGAACTGACATTTCTCAAAAGAAGACATTCATACAGCCAACAGACACATGAAAAAATGCTCATCATCACTCGCCATCAGAGAAATGCAAATCAAAACCACAATGAGATACCATCTCACACCAGTTAGAATGGCCATCATTAAAAAATCAGGAAACAACAGGTGTTGGAGAGGATGTGGAGAAATAGGAACACTTTTACACTGTTGGTGGGATTGTAAACTAGTTCAACCATTATGGAAAACAGTATGGCGATTCCTCAAGGATCTAGAACTAGATGTACCATATGACCCAGCCATCCCACTACTGGGTATATACCCAAAGGATTATAAATTATTCTACTACAAAGACACATGCACACGTATGTTTATTGCGGCACTATTCACAATAGCAAAGACTTGGAATCAACCCAAATGTCCATCTGTGACAGACTGGATTAAGAAAATGTGGCACATATACACCATGGAATACTATGCAGCCATGAAAAAGGATGAGTTTGCGTCCTTTGTAGGGACATGGATGCAGCAGGAAACCATCATTCTTAGCAAACTATCACAAGAAGAGAAAACCAAACACCGCATGTTCTCACTCATAGGTGGGAACTGAACAGTGAGATCACTTGGACTCGGGAAGGGGAACATCACTCACTGGGGCTTATCATAGGGAGGGGGGAGTGGGGAGGGATTGCACTGGGGAGGTATACCTGATATGAATGATGAATTGATGGGTGCTGACGAGTTGATGGGTGCAGCACACCAACATGGCACAAGTATACATATGTAACAAACCTGCACGTTATGCACATGTACCCTAGTACTTAAAGTATAATAAAAAAAAAAAAGAAATAAGAAAAAGTCATGAGGCAGTTTCACAGAAAGTTTCTTTCCAGTTTTTGTCTGAGGATATTTCCTTTTCCACCATAGCAGTAAATATACTCCTGAATGTCCCGGTAGCTATTTCTCCCAACGGGATTCCATAAACCCCTATGAGAAGAAAAGTTTAACTCTGTGTGGGAAATGCATACATCACAAAGCATTTCTTCATCAATCTCCTCTCGAGTATCTATCTGAAGATATTTCCGTTTTCACCATTAGCCTCAAAGCACTCCCGATTATCCCTTAGCTGACTCACGTAAAACAGTGTTAGGATACTGCTCAATGAAAACAGAAGCTTAACTGTGCGAGTGGACTTGATATGACCTGGAGCAGTTTCACAGAAGGTTTCCTTCTGGTTTCTATTGGAGGATATTTCTTTTTCAGCATATTCTTAAGAGCGTTCCCAAATGTTCTTTCTCAGGTTCCACAGAAACATTGATTTCAAACTGCTCAACCCAAAGAATGATGTAACTCTACGAGATGAATACACACATCACAAAGCAGCTGCTCCACATGCTTCTTTCCAGTTTTCATCGGAAGTCTTTTCCTTACTCACCACAAGCCCAGGGGCGACTCTTAATAACACCTCAAAGATTCCTCGAAGACAGAGCTTCCAAACTGGGCAATGTGGTGTAAGCTTTAACTCTCTGAAATGAATGCACACGTTAGAGAGCATTTCCTTGGAATGCTTCTTTCTGGGTTTTATTTCAGGATATTTCACTTTTCACGATAGATTTCAACACATTGCAAAATATCACTTTTTCACTTACAGAAGACCTTTCTTCAAAAACTGCCTTAGGATGAAAGAGGTATAACTCCCTCAATGGAATGTGCACACCACAAAGCAGTTTCTAAAAAGCTTCTCTCCAGTTTTTTTCGCCAATATCTCCTTTTACACCATATGCCTGAATGTGCTCCCAAATGTCCCTTCGTGAATCTCTTCATGATGCAGTTTCAAAACTGCGTAATATACAGAAAATTTTCTCTATGTGAGATGAATAGACATATCTATCACATAGCAGTTTCACAGAAAACTTCTTTCCAGTTTTTTTCTGAGTATATTTCCTTTTTCACCATAGCCGTCCATATACTCTCGAATGTCCCCTAGTAGCGTTTTCTCCAAATGGGATTCTGCAATACTCTATGAGAAGAAAACTATAACTGTATGAGTGGAATTCACACGTCACAAAGCAGCTCCTCAGATATCTTCTCTCCAGGATCTATCTGAAGACATTTTCCTTTTCACCGTAAGCCTCAAAGTGCTCCCGAGTATCCCTTAGCAAACTCACCTAAAACAGTGTTAGAATACTGTTCAATGAAAACAGAAGCTTAACTGTGCAAGTGAAATTCACGTGACCTAGAGCAGTATCGCAGTGTTTACTTCTCTTTTCTATTGAAAGGTGTATCTTTTACACATATTCTTGAGAGCATTCTCATATGTCCTTGTGCAGGTTCCAAAGAAACAGAGATATCAAACTGCTCATTCCAAACAACAATTTAAGTCTATGATATGATTATACATATCACAAACCAGTTGCTGTGAAAACTTTTCCACAGTTTTCATTGGAAAACATTTCCTTTCTCACCGCAAGCCCAGGGAAACCACGTAATGTCCCTTCACAAACTCCTCGAAGACAGAGCTTCCAAACTAGGTAAAGTAATGTAAGCTTTAACTCTCTCAAACGAATGCACACATTGGAGAGAAGTTTCGTAGGGCACTTCTTTTTTATTTATTTATTTTTATATTTATTTTATTTTTTTATTTTTTTCTTTTAAGGATTCATATATTTTATTTACCTATATATATTCTGAGTAAAATTCATAACTTAATAGTTTATTCTGGTATGATTTTACTTTACTTATTCAACAAACCTGAAAATTTAACTAGGTGCCAGGCACACAGGTGCTGAAGAAAAAGAGGTATAAGATACAATTTCTGTCTACATGAAAGCCACAGTCTTAAAAGTAGAAACATATGAACAAATTATAACAATAACTTGGCTAAATTCAAAATCAGATCGACTTGTTTCTATTTTAAACAGCTTCAGGCAGGAAGTGTGTTTTTTTTTGTTTTTTCTTTTTTTTTATTGTACTTTAAGTTCTAGGGTACATGTGCATAATGTGCAGGTTTGTTACATATGTATACATGTGCCATGTTGGTGTGCTGCACCCATCAACTCGTCAGCACCCATCAATTCAGCATTTATATCAGGTATAACCCCCAATGCAATCCCTCCCCCTTCCCCACTCCCCAGGATAGGCCCCAGTGAGTGATGTTCCCCTTCCCGAGTCCAAGTGATCTCATTGTTCAGTTCCCACCTATGAGTGAGAACATGCGGTGTTTGGTTTTCTCTTCTTGTGATAGTTTGCTAAGAATGATGGTTTCCTGCTGCCTCCATGTCCCTACAAAGGACGCAAACTCATCCTTTTTTATGGCTGCATAGTATTCCATGGTGTATATGTGCCACATTTCCTTAATCCAGTCTGTCACAGATGGACATTTGGGTTGATTCCAAGTCTTTGCTATTGTGAATAGTGCCGCAATAAACATACGTGTGCATGTGTCTTTGTAGTAGAATAATTTATAATCCTTTGGGTATATCACCCAGTAGTGGGATGGCTGGGTCATATGGTACATCTAGTTCTAGATCCTTGAGGAATCGCCATACTGTTTTCCATAATGGTTGAACTAGTTTACAATCCCACCAACAGTGTAAAAGTGTTCCTATTTCTCCACATCCTCTCCAACACCTGTTGTTTCCTGATTTTTAATGATGGCCATTCTAACTGGTGTGAGATGGTATCTCATTGTGGTTTTGATTTGCATTTCTCTGATGGCGAGTGATGATGAGCATTTTTCATGTGTCTGTTGGCTGTATGAATGTCTTCTTTTGAGAAATGTCAGTTCATATCCTTTCCCACTTTTGATGGGGTTGTTTGTTTTCTTGTATATTTGTTTGAGTTCTTTGTAGATTCTGGATATTAGCCCTTTGTCAGATGAGTAGATTGCAAAAATTTTCTCCCATTCTGTAGGTTGCCTGTTCACTCTGATGGTAGTTTCTTTTGCTGTGCAGAAGCTCTTTAGTTTAATGAGATCCCATTTGTCAATTTTGGCTTTTGCTGCCGTTGCTTTTGGTGTTTTAGACATGAAGTCCTTGCCCATGCCTATGTCCTGAATGGTACTACCTAGATTTTCTTCTAGGGTTTTTATGGTATTAGGTCTAACATTTAAGTCTCTAATCCATCTTGAATTAATCTTCGTATAAGGAGTAAGGAAAGGATCCAGTTTCAGCTTTCTACTTATGGCTAGCCAATTTTCCCAGCACCATTTATTAAATAGGAATCCTTTCCCCATTTCTTGTTTCTCTCAGGTTTGTCAAAGATCAGACGGCTGTAGATGTGTGGTATTATTTCTGAGGACTCTGTTCTGTTCCATTGGTCTATAGCTCTGTTTTGGTACCAGTACCATGCTGTTTTGGTTACTGTAGCCTTGTAGTATAGTTTGAAGTCAGGTAGCGTGGCGCCTCCAGCTTTGTCCTTTTGACTTAGGATTGTGTTGGCAATGCGGGCTCTTTTTGGTTCCATATGAACTTTAAAGCAGTTTTTCCAATTCTGTGAAGAAACTCATTGGTAGCTTGATGGGGATGGCATTGAATCTATAAATAACCTTGGGCAGTATGGCCATTTTCACGATATTGATTCTTCCTATCCATGAGCATGGTATGTTCTTCCATTTGTTTGTCCTCTTTGATTTCACTGAGCAGTGGTTTGTAGTTCTCCTTGAAGAGTTCCTTTACATCCCTTGTAAGTTGGATTCCTAGGTATTTTATTCTCTTTGAAGCAATTGTGAATGGAAGTTCATTCCTGATTTGGCTCTCTGCTTGTCTGTTACTGGTGTATAGGAATACTCGAGATTTTTGCACATTAATTTTGTATCCTGAGACTTTGCTGAAGTTGCTTATCAGCTTAAGGAGATTTTGGGCTGAGACAATGGGGTTTTCTAAATATACAATCATGTCATCTGCAAACAGGGACAATTTGACTTCTTCTTTTCCTAACTGAATACCCTTGATTTCTTTCCCTTGCCTGATTGCCCTAGCCAGAACTTCCAACACTATGTTGAATAGGAGTGGTGAGAGGGCATCCTGTCTTGTGCCAGTTTTCAAAGGAATTTTCCAGTTTTGCCCATTCAGTATGATATTAGCTGTGGGTTTGTCATAAATAGCTCTTATTATTTTGAGGTACGTTCCATCAATACCGAATTTATGGAGCGTTTTAGCATGAAGAGCTGTTGAATTTTGTCAAAAGCCTTTTCTGCATCTATTGAGATAATCATGTGGTTCTTGTCTTTGGTTCTGTTTATATGCTGGATTACGTTTATTGATTTGCGAATGTTGAACCAGCCTTGCATCCCAGGGATGAAGCCCACTTGATCAGGGTGGATAAGCTTTTGATGTGCTGCTGAATCCGGTTTGCCAGTATTTTATTGAGGATTTTTGCATCGATGTTCATCAGGGATATTGGTCTAAAATTCTCTTTTTGTTGTGTCTCTGCCACGCTTTGGTATCAGGATGATGTTGGCCTCATAAAATGAGTTAGGGAGGATTCCCTCTTTTCTATTGATTGGAATAGTTTCAGAAGGAATGGTACCAGCTCCTCCTTGTACCTCTGGTAGAATTCAGCTGTGAATCCGTCTGGTCCTGGACTTTTTGGTGGGTAGGCTATTAATTGTTGCCTCAATTTCAGAGCCTGCTATTGGTCTATTCAGGGATTCAACTTCTTCCTGGTTTAGTCTTGGGAGAGTGTAAGTGTCCAGGAAATTATCCATTTCTTCTAAATTTTCTAGTTGATTTGCGTAGAGGTGTTTATAGTATTCTCTGATGGTAGTTTGTATTTCTGTGGGGTCGGTGGTGATATCCCTTTATCATTTTTATTGCATCTATTTGATTCCTCTCTCTTTTCTTCTTTATTAGTCTTGCTAGCGGTCTGTCAATTTTGTTGATCTTTTCAAAAACCAACTCCTGGATTCATTGATTTTTGGAGGGTTTTTGTGTTTCTATCTCCTTCAGTTCTGCTCTGATCTTAGTTATTTCTTGCCTTCTGCTAGCTTTTGAGTGTGTTTGCTCTTGCTCTCTAGTTCTTTTAATTGTGATGTTAGAGTGTCAATTTTAGATCTTTCCTGCTTTCTCTTGTGGGCATTTAGTGCTATAAATTTCCCTCTACACACTGCTTTAAATGTGTCCCAGAGATTCTGGTATGTTGTATCTTTGTTCTCATTGGTTTCAAAGAACATCTTTATTTCTGCTTTCATTTCGTTATGTACCCAGTAGTCATTCAGGAGCAGGTTGTTCAGTTTCCATGTAGTTGAGCGGTTTTGATTGAGTTTCTTAGTCCTGAGTTCTAGTTTGATTGCACTGTGGTCTGAGAGACAGTTTGTTATAATTTCTGTTCTTTTACATTTGCTGAGGTGCTTTACTTCCAATTATGTGGTCAATTTTGGAATAAGTGTGATGTGGTGCTGAGAAAAATGTATATTCTGTTGATTTGGGGTGGAGAGTTCTATAGATGTCTATCAGGTCTGCTTGGTGCAGAGATGAGTTCAATTCCTGGATATCCTTGTTAACTTTCTGTCTCGTTGATCTGTCTAATGTTGACAGTGGAGTGTTGAAGTCTCCCATTATTATTGTATGGGAGTCTAAGTCTCTTTGTAAGTCTCCAAGGACTTGCTTTATGAATCTGGGTGCTCCTGTATTGGGTGCATATATATTTAGGATAGTTAGCTCTTCCTGTTGAATTGATCCCTTTACCATTATGTAATGGCCTTCTTTGTCTCTTTTGATCTTTGATGGTTTAAAGTCTATTTTATCAGAGACTAGGTTTGCAACCCTCCTTTTTTTGTTCTCCATTTGCTTGGTAGATCTTCCTCCATCCCTTTATTTTGAGCCTATGTATGTCTCTGCATGTGTGATGGGTCTCCTGAATACAGCAGACTGATGGGTCTTGACTCTTTATCCAGTTTGCCAGTCTGTGTCTTTTAATTGGAGCATTTAGTCCATTAACATTTAAGGTTAATATTGTTATGTGTGAACTTGATCCTGCCATTATGATATTAACTGGTTATTTTGCTCATTAGTTGATTTACATTTTGGCTTGTTTTGCAATGGCTGGTACCGGTTGTTCCTTTCCATGTTTAGGGCTTCCTTCAGGGTCTCTTGTAAGGCAGGCCTGGTGGTGACAAAATCTCTAAGCATTTGCTTATCTGTAAAGGATTTTATTTCTCCTTCACTGATGAAACTTAGTTTGGCTGGATATGAAATTCTGGGTTTAAAATTCTTTTCTTTAAGAACGTTGAATATTGGCCCCACTCTCTTCTGGCTTGTAGAGTTTCTGCCAAGAGATCTGCTGTTAGTCTGATGGGCTTCCCTTTGTGGGTAACCCGACCTTTCTCTCTGGCTGCCCTTAAGATTTTTCCTTCATTTCAACTTTGGTGAATCTGGCAATTATGTGTCTTGGGTTGCTCTTCTCGAGGAGTATCTTTGTGGTGTTCTCTGTATTTCCTGAATTTGAATGTTGGCCTGCCCTACTAGGTTGGGGAAGTTCTCCTGGATGATATCCTGAAGAGTGTTTTCCAACTTGTTTCCATTCTCCCCTCACTTTCAGGCACCCCAATCAGACGTAGATTTGGTCTTTTACATAATCCCATACTTCTTGCAGGCTTTGTTCATTTCTTTTCTTCTTTTTCTTTTGGTTTCTCTTCTCACTTCATTTCATTCATTTGATCCTCAATCGCTGATACTCTTTCTTCCAGTTGATCGAGTCGGTTACTGAAGCTTGTGCATTTATCACATATTTCTCGTGTCATGGTTTTCATCTCTGTCATGTCGTTTATGACCTTCTCTGCATTAATTAGTCTAGCTGTCAATTCTTCACTCTTTTTCAAGATTTTTAGTTTCTTTGCGCTGGGTGTAATTCCTCCTTTAGCTCTGAGAAGTTTGATGGACTGAAGCCTTCTTCTCTCTTCTCGTCAAAGTCATTCTCTGACCAGCTTTGATCCGTTGCTGGCGATTGGCTGCGCTCCTTTGCAGGGGGAGATGCGCTCTTATTTTTGGATGCCCAGCTTTTCTGCCCTGCTTTTTCCCCATCTTTGTGGTTTTATCTGTCTCTGGTCTTTGATGATGGTGACGCACTGATGGGGTTTTGGTATAGGTGTCCTTCCTGTTTGATAATTTTCCTTCTGACAGTCAGAACCCTCAGCTATAGGTCTGTTGGAGATTGCTTGATGTCCACTCCAGACCCTGTTTGCCTGGGTATCAGCAGCAGAGTTTTGAGAAGATAGAATATTGCTGAGCAGCGAGTGTACCTGTCTGATTCTTACTTTGGATGCTTTCTCTCAGGGGTGTACTCCACCCTTTGAGGTGTGAGGTGTCAGACTGCCCCTAGTGGGGGATGTCTCCCAGTTAGGCTACTCAGGGGATAGGAACCCACTTGAGCAGGCCGTCTGTCCCTTCTCAGATCTCAACCTCCGTGTTGGGAGATCCACTGCTCTCTTCAAAGTTGTCAGACAGAGTCGTTCTCACCTGCAGAGGTCTCTGCTGCTTCCCCTGTTATTTTTTTAGCTGAGCCCTGTCCCCAGAGGTGGAGTCTACAGAGACAGGCAGGTTTCCTTGAGCTGCTGTGAGCTCCACCCAGTTGGAGCTTCCCAGTGGCTTTGTTTACCTACTTAAGTCTCATCAATGGTGGGCGCCCCTCCCCCACCCTCGCTGCTGCCCTGCAGTTAGATCGCCGCAGACTGCTGTGTTAGCAAGGAGAGAGGCTCCGGGGGCATGGGACCCTCCCGGCCAGGTGTGGGGTATATTCTCCTGGTGTGCCCGTTAGCCTACAGCGCAGTATTGGCGTGGGAGTTACCCGATTTTCCAGGTGTTGTGTGTCTCAGTTCCCCTGGTTAGGAAAAGGGATTCCCTTCCCCCTTGCACTTCCCAGGTGAGGGGATGCCTCGCCCTGCTTCAGCTCTCGCTGGTCGGGCTGCAACAGCTGACAAGCACCGATTGTCCGGTACTCACTAGTGAGATGACCCCAGTACCTCAGTTGAAAATCCAGAAATCACTGGTCTTCTGTGTCCTTCACGCTGGACGTTGGAGACCGGAGCTCTTCCTATTCGGCCATCTTGCTCCGCCCCCCCATAGAGCACTTCTTTCCTGGTTTTAATTCAGAATATTTCACATTTCTCCAAAGTCTTCAATTCTCTGCAAAATATCACTTTTTCAGTTTTACAGGAACAGTGTTCAAAAAGTGCCTTATGAGAAAGAGGTAAAATTCCCTGACTGGAATGTACACATCACAAAGCAGTTTCTCAGAAAGCCTCTCTCCAGTTTTTATGTGAAGATATCTCCTATTTTACCACAAGCCTGAATGTGCTGCCTAATGTCCCTTCACTTTTCCGTCCATTACGTCATTTCAAAACAGCGTAGTAGAAAAATGTTTTCTCTGTGGGAAGTGAATAGACATATCTACCACAACGCAGTTTCACAGAAAGCTTCTTTCCAGTTTTTGTCTGATGATATTTCCTTTTCACCATAGCAGTCCTTATATTCCCGAATGTCCCCTTCTAGCTCTTTCTCCAAATGGGATTCCCCAATCTTCTATGAGAAATAAAGTATAACCCTGTGAGTGGAATGCACATGTCACAAAAGAGCTCCTCAGAAATCTTCTCTCCGGTATGTATCTGAAGTTGTTTCCTTTTTCACTGGAAGCCTCAGAGTGCTCCAGCATATTACTTCACAGACTAAACAAAAACAGTGTTAGAATACTTCTCAATGAAAACAGAAGCTTAACTGTGTGAGTGGACTTCACGTGACAAAGTGGAGTTTCACAGAAAGTTTTCTTCTGTTTTTTATCGGAGGGTATTTCTTTTTCAGCATATTCTTAAGAGCGTTCCCAAACGTCCTTTCTCAGGTTCCATAAAACAATGAGTTCAAACTGCTCAATCCAAAGAATGATTTAATTCTATGAGATGCGTACACACATTACAAAGCAGTTACTCCGAAAGCTTCTCTCCAGTTTTTATCTGAAGATATTTCCTTTTCACCACAAGCCTCTGATTGCCACTTAATATCCCTTCACAGATTCTTCAAAGACAGAGTTTCCAAACGGGGCAATGAAGTGTAAACTTTAACTCTCTGAAATGAATGCACACGTCAGAGTGAAGTTTCTTGGAACACTTCTTTCTGGGTTTTATTTCCGGATATTTCGCTTTTTGCCGTTGTCTTCAATATGCTGCAAGTCACTTTTTCAGTTTACAGAAGCAGTTTTCAGATACTGCCTTATGAGAAAAGAGGTATAAATACCTGAGTGGATGCCCACATCTCAAAGCACTTTCTCAGACCACTTCCCTCCAGTTTTTATCTGAAGATAACTCCCTTTTCACAGTACGCCTGAATGTCCTGCCGAATGTCCCTTTGCGAATCCGTCCATGATGCAGTTTCAAAACTGCGTAATAGAAAGAAAGTTTTATCCATGTGAAATGAATAGACATATCTATCACAAAGCAGTTTCAGAAAGCTTCTTTCCAGTATTTGTCTGAGGATAGTTCCTTTTTCACCATAGCCTTTCATATGCTCCCAAAAGTCCCCTGGTCGCTTTTTCTCCAAACAGGATTTCCCATTGCTCTATGAGAAGAAAAGTATATCTCTGTGAGTAGAATGCACACATCACAAGGCCGCTCCTCGGAAATCTTCCTCCAGTATCTATCCAAAGATATTTCTGTTTTCACCAGAAACCTTAAATCGCTCCTGAGTATCCCTTAGCTGATTAACCTAAAACATTGTTAGAATACTGATCAATGAAAACAGAAGCTTAACTGTGCAAGTGGAATTCAAGCAACCAAGAGAAGTTTCCCAGGCAGTTTCCTTCTGGCATTTATCGGATGATATTTCTTTTTCAGCATATTATTTAGAGCATTCCCAAATGTCCAGAGCAACAGCGATTTAAAACTGCTCAATCCAAAGAACGATTTCACTCTGTGAGATGAATACACACATCACAAAGCAGTTGCTCCGAAAGTTTCTCTCCAGTTTTCATTGGAAGACGTTTCCTTTCTCACCACAATCCTCCAGCTGTCACTTAATATCCCTTCACAATTTCCTGAAAAACGATTTTCCAAACTGGGCGACTTAGTGTAAGCTTTAACACTCTGAAATGAATGTACACGTCAGAGAGCAGTTTCTTGGAATGCTTTTTTCTGGGTTTTATTTCCGGATATTTCAATTTTCGCCATAGTCTTCAATACGCTGCAAAATATCACTTTTTCACTTTTACAGGAACAGTGTTCAAACACTGCCTTGTGAGAAAAGAGGTATAACTCCCTGAGTGGAATGCAGACATCACAAAGCAGTTTCTCAGAAAGTTTCTCTCCATTTTTATCTGAAGATATCTCCTATTTCCCCACCAGCCTGTATGTGCTCCCAAATGTCCCTTTGCGAATCCGTCCATGATGCAGTTTCAAAACTGCAATCAAGAGACAGCTTCATCTATGTGAGATGAATAGACATATCTGTCACAAAACAGTTTCACAGAAAGGTTCTTTCCAGTTATTGTGTGAGGATATTTCCTTTCTCACCATAGCAGTAAATATACTCCTGAATGTCCCCGGTAGCTATTTCTCCCAGGATTCCATAAACACCTATGAGAAGAAAAGTTTAACTCTGTGTGGGAAATGCATACGTCACAAAGCATTTCTTCATCAATCTCCTCTCGAGTATCTATCTGAAGATATTTCTGTTTTCACTGTTAGCCTCAAAGGGCTCCCGATTATCACTTACCTAACCCACGTAAAACAATGTTAGCCTACTACTCAATGAAAACGGAATGTTAACTGTGCGAGTGGACTTGATATGACCTGGAGTGTTTCTTTTTTTTTTTTTTTTTTCTTTTGAGATGGAGTCTTGCTCTGCCACCCAGGCTGGAGTGCAGTGGCCAGATCTCAGCTCACTACAACCTCCGCCTCCCAGGTTTACACCATTCTCCTGCCTCAGGCTCCCGAGTAGCTGGGACTACAGGCACCCGCCTCATCGCCCGGCTAGTTTTTTGTATTTTTAAGTAGAGACAGGGTTTCACCGTATTAGCCAGGATGGTCTCGATCTCCTGTCCTCGTGATCCGCTGGTCTCGGCCTCCCAAAGTGCTGGGATTACAGGCTTGAGCCACGGTGCCCGGCCGACCTGGAGTGTTTTCACAGAATGTTTCCTTTTGGTTTCTATCGGAAGATTTTTTTTCAACATACTCTTAAGAGCATTCCCAAATGTTCTTTCTCAGGTTCCACAGAAACATGGATTTCAAACTCCTCAATCCAAAGTATGATGTAACTTTATGAGATGAATACACACATCACAAAGCAGTTGCTCTGAAAGCTTCTCTCCAGTTTTCATTGGAAGTCGTTTCTTTACTCACCACAAGCCCAGGGGTGCCTCTTAATAACACCTCAAAGATTCCTCAAAGACAGATTTTCAAAAGTGGGCAATGTAATGTAAACTTTAACGCTCTGAAATGAATGCACACGTTGGAGAGAATTTTCTTGGAATGCTTCTTTCTGGGTTTTATTTCAGGATATTTCACTTTTCACTATAGTTTTCAATGCGCTGCAAAGTATCACTTTTTCACTTTCAGAAGAACCTTGTTCAAACACTGCCTTATGATGAAAGAGGTATAACTTCCTCAGTGGAATGCACACATCACAAAGCGGTTTCTCAGAAAGTTTCTATCCAGTTTTTGTCTGATGATATCTCCTTTTACACCATACACCTGAATGTGCTCCCAAATGTCCCTTCGAATCTCTTCATGATGTAATTTCAAAACTGCGTAATATACAGAAAATTTTCTCTATGTGAGATGAATAGACATATCTATCACACAACAGTTTCACAGAAAACTTCTTTCCAGTTTTTTTCTGAGTATATTTCCTTATTCACGATAGCCATCCATATATTCACGAATGTCCCCTGTAGCGTTTTCTCCAAACGGGATTCCGCAATACTCTATGAGAAGAAAACTGTAACTGTATGAGTGGAATTCACACGTCACAAAGCAGCTCCTCAGATATCTTCTCTCCAGTATCTGTCTGAAGATATTTTCGTTTTCACCGTAAGCCTCAAAGCGCTTCTGTGTATCCCTTAGCTGACTCACCTATAGAGTGTTAGAATACTGCTCAATGAAAACAGAAGCTTAACTGTGCGAGTGGAATTCACGTGATTTAGAGCAGTATCACAGAGTGTTTCCTTCTCTTTTTTATTGGAGGTGTTTCTTTTCAGATATTGTTGAGGCATTCCCAAATGTCCTTGCTCAGGTTCCACAGAAACAGAGATATCAAAATGCTCAATCCAAAGAATGATTTAACTCTATGAGATGATTACACACATCACAAAGCAGTTGCTCTGAAAACTTCTCTGCAGTTTTCATTGAAGACGTTTCCTTTCTCACCACAAGCCCAGGGGAACCACTTAATATCCCTTCACAAATTCCTCAAAGACAGAGCTTCCAAACTGGGCAATGTAGTGTAAGCTTTATCTCTCTGAAATGAATGCACACGTCAGAGAGGAGTTTCTTAGAATGCTTCTTTCCTGGTTTTATTTCAGGATATTTCACATTTCACCAAAGTCTTCAATTTGCTGCAAAATATCACTTTTTCAGTTTTACAGAAACAGTGTTCAAAAACTGCCTTATGAGAAAAGAGGTATAATTCCCTGAGTGGAATGCACACATCACAAAGCAGTTTCTCAGAAAGCTTCTCTGCAGTTTTTATCTGAAGTTATCTCCTATTTCCCCACAGGCCTGAAGGTCTCCCTAATGTACCTTCACTTTTATGTCCATTCCACAGTTTCAAAACTGTGTAATAGAAAAAGTTTTATCTATGTGAGGTGAATAGACATATCTACCACAACGCAGTTTCACAGAAAGCTTCTTTCCAGTTTTTGTCTGATGATATTTCCTTTTTCACCATAGCAGTCCTTATATTCACGAATGTCCCTTGTAGCTTTTTCTCCAAACGGGATTCCCCAATCTTCTAGGAGAAAAAAGTATAACCCTGTGAGTGGAATGCACATGTCACAAAGCAGCTCCTCAGAAATCTTCTCTCCGGTATGTATCTGAAGATGTTTCCTTTTCACCGAAAGCCTCAGTGTGCTCCAGCATATCACTTCACAGACTAAAAAAAACAGTGTTAGGATACTGCTCAATGAAAACAGAAGCTTAACTCTGCGAGTGGACTTGATATGACCCAGAGCGGTTTCACAGAATGTTTCCTACTGGTTTTTATTGGAGGATATTTCTTTTTCAGCATATTCTTAAGAGTGTTCCCAAATGTTCTTTCTCAGGTTCCACAGAAACAGTGATTTCAAACTGCTCAATCCAAAGAATGATGTAACGCTATGAGATGAATACACACATCACAAAGCAGCTGCTCCGAAAGCTTCTCTCCAGTTTTCATCGGAAGTCGTTTCCTTACTCACCACAAGCCCAGGGCGCCTCTTAATAACACCTCAAAGATTCCTCAAAGACAGAGCTTCCAAACTGGGCAATGTAGTGTAAGCTTTAACTCTCTGAAATGAATGCACACGTTAGAGAGCATTTTCTTGGAATGCTTCTTTCTGGGTTTTATTTCAGGATATTTCACTTTTCACGATAGTTTTCAACACATTGCAAAATATCACTTTTTCACTTTCAGAAGAACCTTGTTCAAACACTGCCTTATGATGAAAGAGGTATAACTCCCTCAGTGGAATGCACACACCACAAAGCAGTTTCTCAGAAAGCTTCTCTCCAGTTTTTGTCTGACGATATCTCCTTTTACACCATACGCCTGAATGTGCTCCCAAATGTCCCTTCGTGAATCTGTCCATGACACAGTTTCAAAACTGTGTAATATAAAGAAAATTTTCTCTATGTGAGATGAATAGACATATCTATCACATAGCAGTTTCACAGAAAGCTTCTTTCCAGTTTTTTTCTGAGTATATTTCCTTTTCACCATAGCCGTCCATATACTCTCGAATGTCCCTTGTAGCGTTTTCTCCAAACGGGATTCCACAATACTCTATGAGAAGAAAACTATAACACTAGGAGTGGAATTCACACGTCACAAAGCAGCTCCTCAGATATCTTCTCTCCAGTATCTGTCTGAAATATTCTCTTTTTCACCATAAGCCTCAAAATGCTCTTGAGTATCCCTTAGCTGACTCACATAAAACAGTGTTAGAATACTGCTCAATGAAAACAGAAGCTTAATTGTGAAAGTGGAATTCACGTTACCTAGAGCAGTATCACAGAGTGTTTCCTTCTCTTTTTATTGGAGGGTGTTTCTTTTCACATATTCTTGAGAGCATTCCCAAATGTCCTTGCTCAGGTTCCACAGAAACAGAGATATCAAAATGCTCAATCCAAAGAATGATTTAACTCTATGAGATGATTACACACATCACAAAGCAGTTGCTCTGAAAGCTTCTCTGCAGTTTTCATCAGAAGATGTTTCCATTCTCACCACAAGCCCAGGGGAACCACTTAATATCCTTTCACAAATTCCTCAAAGACAGAGCTTCCAAACTGGGCAACGTAGTGTAAGCTTTAACTCTGTGAAATGAATACACACGTCAGAGAGGAGTTTCATAGAATGCTTCTTTCCTGGTTTTAATTCAGGATATTTCACATTTTGCCAAAGTCTTCAATTCACTGCAAAATATCCCTTTCAGTTTTACAGGAACAGTGTTCAAAAAGTGCCTTATGAGAAAAGAGGTATAATTCCCTGACTGGAATGCACATCACAAAGCAGTTTCTCAGAAAGCTTCTCTCCAGATTTTATGTGAAGATATCTCCTATTTCCCCACAGGCCTGAATGTGCTCCCTAATGTCCCTTCACATTTCTGTCCATTACACAGTTTCAAAACTGCATAATAGAAAAAGTTTTTCTATGGGAGGTGAATAGACATATCTACCACAACACAGTTTCACAGAAATCTTCTTTCCAGTTTTTGTCTGATGATATTTCCTTTTTCACCATAGCAGTCCATATATTCTCGAATGTCCCCTTGTAGCTTTTTCTCCAAACGGGATTCCCCAATCTTCTTGGAGAAAAGAAGTATAACCCTGTGAGTGGAATGCACATGTCACAAAGCAGCTCCTCGGAAATCTTCTCTCCGGTATGTATCTGAAGATGTTTCCTTTTCACTGAAAGCCTCAGAGTGCTCCAGCATATCACTTCACAGACAAAACAAAAACAGTGTTAGAATACTGCTCAATGAAAACCGAAGCTTAACTGTGCGAGTGGACTTCACGTGACAAAGAGCACTTTCACAGAAAGTTTTCTTCTGTTTTTCTCAGAGCATATTTCTTTTCAGCATATTCTTAAGAGCGTTCCCAAATGTCCTTTCTCAGTTTCCACAGAAACAGTGAGTTCAAACTGCTCAATCCAAAGAATGATTTAATTCTATGAGATGCGTGCACAGATTTCAAAGCAGTTACTCTGAAAGATTCTGTCCAGTTTTCATTGGATGGCATTTCCTTTCTCACCACAAGTCTCCGGGTGTCACTTAATATCCCTTCACAATTTCCTCAAAGACAGAGTTTCCAAACTGGGTGACTTAGTGTAAGCTTTAACACTCTGAAATGAATGTACACGTCAGAGAGCAGTTTCTTGGAACGCTTTTTTCCGGGTTTTATCTCCGGATATTTCAATTTTTGACATAGTCTTCAATATGCTGCAAAATATCTCTTTTTCACTTTTACAGGAACAGTGTTCAAAAACTGCCTTGTGAGAAAAGAGGTATGTCCCAAATGTCACTTCATGAATCTGTCCATGATGCAGTTTCAAAACTAGGAATATAAAGAAAATTTTCTCTATGTGAGAGGCATAGACATATCTATCACATAGCAGATTCACAGAAAGCTTCCTTCCAGTTTTTTCTGAGTATAATTCCTTTTCACCATAGCCGTCCATATACTCTCGAATGTTCCCTGGTAGCGTTTTCTCCAACGGGATTCTGCAATACTCTCTGAGAAGAAAACTATAACTCTATGAGTGGAATTCACACGTCACAAAGCATCTCCTCAGATATCTTCTCTCCAGTATCGGTCTGAAGATATTTTCGTTTTCACCGTAAGCCTGAAAGCACTCCCGAGTATCGCTTAGCTGACTCACCTAAAAGAGTGTTAGAATATTGCTCTATGAAAACAAAAGCTGAACTGTGCGTGCAGAATTCACATGACCTAGAGCAATATCACTTCTCTTTTTATTGGAGAATTTCTTTTTCACATATTCTTGAGAGCATTCCCAAATGTCCTTGCTGAGGTTCCACAGAAACAGAGACATCAAAATGCTCAATCCAAACAATGATTTAACTCTGTGAGATTATTACACACATCACAACGCAGTTGCTCTGAAAGATTCTCTGCAGTTTTCATTGGAAGACGTTTCCATTCTCACCACCAGCCCAGGGGAACCACTTAATATCCTTTCACAAATTCCTCAAAGACAGAGCTTCTAAACTGGGCAACGTAGTGTAAGCTTTAACTCTCTGAAACGAATACACACGTCAGAGAGGAGTTTCTTAGAGCACTTCCTTCCTGGTTTTAATTCAGGATATTTCACATTTTGGCAAATTCTTCAATTCACTGCAAAATATCCCTTTTCAGTTTTACAGGAACAGTGTTCAAAAAGTGCCTTATGAGAAAGAGGTAAAATTCCCTGAGTGGAATGCACACATCACAAAGCAGTTTCTCAGAAAGCTTCTCTGCAGTTTTTATGTGAAGATATCTCCTATTTCCCACAGGCCTGAATGTGCTCCCTAATGTCCCTTCACGTTTCCATCCATTACATAGTTTCAAAACTGCATAATAGAAAAATTTTATCTATGGGAGGTGAATAGACATATATACCACAACACAGTTTCACAGAAAGCTTCTTTCCAGTTTTTGTCTAATGACATTTCCTTTTTCACCATAGCAGTCCCTGTATTCCCGAATGTCCCCTTGTAGCTCTTTCTCCAAACGGGATTCCCCAATCTTCTAGGAGAAAAAAGTATAACCCTGTGAGTGGAATGCACATGTCACAAAAGAGCTCCTCAGAAATCTTCTCTCCAGTATGTATCTGAAGATGTTTCCTTTTTCACCGAAAGCCTCTCAGCACTCAAGCATATCACTTCTTAGACTAAGCAAAAACAGTGTTAGAATACTACTTAATGAAACCCGAAGCTTAACTGTGTGAGTGGACTTCACGTGACAAAGAGTAGTTTCACAGAAAATTTATTTTGTTTTTTAACGGAGGTATTTCTTTTTCAGCATATTCTTAGAGCATTCCCAAATGGCCTTTCTCAGGTTCCACAGAAACAGTGAGTTCAAACTGCTCAATCCAAAGAATGATTTAATTCTATGGGATGTGTACACATTTTGCAAAGCAGTTACTCCAAAAGGTTCTGTCCAGTTTTCATCGGAAGGCGTTTCCTTTCTCACCACAAGCCTCCAGATGCCACTTAATATCCCTTCACAGATTCTTCAAAGACAGAGTCTCCAAATGGGGCAACGAAGTGTAAACTTTAACTCTCTGAAATGAATGCACACGTCAGAGTGCAGTTTCCTGGAATCCTTCTTTCTGGGTTTTATTTCAGGATATTTCACTTTTCACCATAGTCTTCAATGTGCTGCAAAATGTCACTTTTTCAGTTTTACAGGAACAGTGTTCAAACACTGCCTTATGAGAAAAGAGGTATAAATCCCTGAGTGGAATGCTCACATCTCAAAGCACTTTCTCAGACAGCTTCTCTCCAGTTTGTATCTGAAGATAACTCCCTTTTCCTTGTATGCGAAATGTCCTGCGGAATGTCGCTTCACTAATTCGTCCTTGATGCAGTCATAAAAGTGTGTAATAGAAAGAAAGTTTTATCCATGTGAAATGAATAGACATATCTATCACAAAACAGTTTCACAGAAAGCATCTTTCCAGTTTTTGTCTGAGGATAGTTCCTTTTTCACCATAGCCTTTCATATATTCACGAAGATCCCCTGGTCGTGTTTCTCCAAACGGGGTTTCCCATTCCTTTATGAGAAGAAAAGCATATCTCTGTGAGTAGAATGCACACGTCACAAGGCCGCTCCTCAGAAATCTTCCTCCAGTATCTATCTAAAGATATTTCCATTTTCACCAGAAACCTCAAATCGCTCCCGAGTATCCCTTAGCTGATTAACCTAAAACATTGTTAGAATACTGCTCAATGAAAACAGAAGCTTAACTGTGCGAGTGGAATTCAAGCAACTTAGAGAAGTTTCACAGACAGTTTCCTTCTGTCATTTATCGGATGGTATTTCTTTTTCAGCATATTACTAAGAGCGTTCCCAAATGTCCTTTCTCAGGTATCACAGAAACAGCGATTTAAAACTGCTCAATCCAAAGAATGATTTAACTCTATGAGATGAATACACACATCACAAAGCAGTTGCTCCGAAAGCTTCTCTCCAGTTTTCATCGGAAGACGTTTCCTTTCTCACCACAAGCCTCTGGGTGTCACTTAATATCCCTTCACAATTTCCTCAAAGACAGAGTTTCCAAACAGGGTGACTTAGTGTAAACTTAACACTCTGAAATGAATGTACACGTCAGAGAGCTGTTTCCTGGAATGCTTTTTCTGGGTTTTATTTCTGGATATTTCAATTTTCGCCAGAGTCTTCAATATGCTGCAAAATATCTCTTTTTCAATTTTACAGGAACAGTGTTCAAACACTGCCTTGTGAGAAAAGAGGTATATCTCCCTGAGTGGAATGCAGACATCACAAAGCAGTTTCTCAGAAAGTTTTTCTCCAATTGTTATCTGAAGATATCTCCTATTTCTCCAACACCCTCTATGTGCTCCAGAATGTCCTTTCACCAATCCTTCCATGATGCAGTTTCAAAATTTTGTAATAGAAAAACAGTTTCATCTATATGAGATGAATAGACATATCTGTCACAAAGCAGTTTCACAGAAAGTTTCTTTCCAGTTTTTGTCTGAGGATATTTCCTTTTCCACTATAGCAGTAAACATACTCTTGAAGGTCCCCAGTAGCTATTACTAACAGCGGGATTCCATAAAACCCTATGAGAAGAGAGGTTTAACTCTGCATGGGAAATGCATACGTCACAAAGCATTTCTTCAGCAATCTCATCTCGAGTATCTATCTGAAGATATTTCCATTTTCACACATAGCCTCAAAGCGCTCCTGATTATCCCTTAGCTCACTCAGGTAAAACAGTGTTAGGATACTGCTCAATGAAAATGGAAGCTTAACTGTGCGAGTGGACTTGATACGACCTGGAGCAGTTTCACAGAAGGTTTCCTTCTGGTTTCTATCGGAGGATATTTCTTTATGGCATATATCTGTGGGTGTTCCCAAATGTTCTTTCTCAGGTTCCACAGAAACAGTGATTTCAAACTGCTCAACCCAAAGAATGATGTAACTCTACGAGATAAATACACACATCACAAAGCAGTTGGTCCACAAGCTTCTCTCCAGTTTTCATCAGAAGTCATTTCCAAACTCACCACAAGCCCAGGGGCACCTCTTAATAACACCTCAAAGATTCCTCAAAGACAGAGCTTCCAAACTGGGCAATGTAGTGTAAACTTTAACTCTCTGAAATGAATGCACACGTTAGAGAGCATTGTCTTAGAACGTTTCTTTCTCGGTTTTATTTCAGGATATTTCACTTTTCGTGATAGTTTTCAATACGTTGCAAAATATCACTTTTTCACTTCCAGAAGAACCTTGTTCAAACACTGCCTTATGATGAAAGAGGTATAACTCCCTCAGTGGAATGCACACACCACAAAGCAGTTTCTCAGGAAGCTTCTCTCAGTTTTGTCTGACGATATCTCCTTTTACACTGTATGCCTGAATGTGTTCCCAAATGTCCCTTCATGAATCTGTCCATGACGCAGTTTCAAAACTGCGTAATATACAGAAAATTTTCTCTATGTGAGATGAATAGACATATCTATCAGATAGCAGTGTCACAGAAAGCTTCTTTCCAGTATTTTTCTGAGTATATTTCCTTTTTCACCATAGCTGTACATATAATGTCAAATGTCCCCTGGTAGCGTTTTCTCCAAACGGGATTCCGCAATACTCTATGAGAAGAAAACTATAACTCTATGAGTGGAATTCACACGTCACAAAGCATCTCCTCAGATATCTTCTCTCCAGTATCTGTCTGAAGATGTTTTCGTTTTCACTGTAAGCCTCAAAGCACCCCAGTATCCCTTAGTTGACTCACCTAAAAGAGTGTTAGAATACTGCTCAATGAAAACAGAAGCTTAACTGTGATAGTTGTATTCACGTGACCTAGAGCAGTATCACAGAGTGTTTCCTTCTCTTTTTATTGGAAAATGTTTCTTTTCACATATTCTTGAGAGCATTCCCAAATGTCTCTGCTCAGGTTTCACAGAAACAGAATTGCAAATTTCTCATTCAAGGAACAATTTAACTCTATGAGATGATTACACACATCACAAAGCAGTTGGTCTGAAAACTTCTCTGCAGTTTTCATTGGAAGACGTTTCCTTTCTCACCACAAGCCCAGGGGAAACACTTAATATCCCTTCACAAATTCCTCAAAGACAGAGCTTCCAAACTGGGCACCGTAGTGTTACCTTTAACTCTGTGACATGAATGCACACGTCAGAGAGGAGTTTCTTAGAGTGCTCCTTTCCTGATTTTAATTCAGGATATTTCACATTTTGCCAAAGTCTTTAATTTGCTGCATATTATCACTTTTTCAGCTTTCCAGGAACAGTGTTCAAAAAGTGCCTAATGAGAAAAGAGGTATAATTCCCTGAGTGGAATGCACACATCACCAAGCAGTTTCTCACAAAGTTGCTCTCCAGTTTTTATGTGAAGATATCTCCTATTTCCCCACAGGCCTGAATGTTTCCCTAAAGTCCATTCACGTTTCCGTCCATTAAGCAGTTTCAAAACTGCTTAATAGAAAAAGTTTTAACTATGGGAGGTGAATAGACATATCTACCACAACGCAGTTTCACAGAAAGCTTCTTTCCAGTTTTTGTCTGATGATATTTCCTTTTTCACCATAGCAGTCCATATATTCCCGAATGTCCCTTGTAGCTTTTTCTCCAAACGGGATTCCCCAATCTTCTAGGAGAAAAGAAATATAACCCTGTGAGTGTAATGCACATGTCACAAAGCAGCTCCTTGAAATCTTCTCTCTGGTATGTATCTGAAGATGTCTCCTTTTTCACCGAAAGCCTCAGAGCACTCCAACATATCACTTCACAGACTAAAAAACAGTGTTAGAATACTGCTCAATGAAAACCGAAGCTTAACTGTGAGTGGACTTCACGTGACAAAGAGCAGTTTCACAGAAAGTTTTCTTCTGTTTTTTATTGGAGGGTATTTCTTTTTCAGCATATTCTTAAGAGCATTCCCAAATGTCCTTTCTCAGGTTCCACAGAAACAGTGAGTTCAAACTGCTCAATCCAAAGAATGATTTAATTCTATGATATGCGTACACACATTACAAAGCAGTTACTCCGAAGATTCTGTCCAGTTTTCATCGGAAGGCGTTTCTTTCTCACCACAAGCCTCCAGGCGCCACTTAATATCCTTTCACAGATTCTTCAAAGACAGAGTTTCCAAACGGGCAACATAGTGTAAACTTTAACTTTCTGAAATGAATGCACACGTCAGAGCGCAGTTTCTTGGAATCCTTCTTTCTGGGTTTTATTTCAGGATATTTCACTTTTGCCATAGTCTTCAATGCACTGCAAAATGTCACTTTTTCAGTTTTACAGGAACAGTGTTCAAACACTGCCTTATGAGAAAAGAGGTATAAATCCCTGACTGTTATACACACATCTCAAAGCACTTTCTCAGACAGCTTCTCTCCAGTTTTTATCTGAAGATAACTCCCTTTTCACCGTACGCCTGAATGTCTTGCTGAACGTCCCTTCGGGAATCCGTCCATGGCAGACTTTCAAAACTGCGTAATAGAAAGAAAGTTTTATCCATGTGAAATGAATAGACATATCTATCACAAAGCAGTTTCACAGAAAGCTTCTTTCCAGTTTTTGTCTGAGGATAGTTCCTTTTCACCATAGCCTTTCATATACTCGAATGTCCCTGGTTGCTTTTTTCCAAAGCGATTTCCCATTACTGTTTGAGAAGAAAAGTATATCTCTGTGAGTAGAATGCACATGTCACAAGGCCGCACCTCGGAAATCTTCCTCCAGTATCTATCTAAAGATATTTCCGTATTCACCAGAAGCCTCAAATCGCTCCCGAATATCCCTTAGCTGATTAAACTAAGACATTGTTAGAATACTGCTCAATGAAAACAGAAGCTTAACTGTGCGAGTGGAATTCAAGTGACCTAGAGAAATTTCACAGACAGTTTCCTCCTGGTGTTTATCGAAGGTATTTCTTTTTCTTCTTTTGGGGATGAATTTTCACTCTGCTGCTCAGGCTGCAGTGCAGTGGCCGGATCTCAATGCACTGTAAGCTCCGCCTCCAGGGTTTACACCATTCTGATGCCTCAGCCACCCGAGTAGCTGGGACAGCAGATGCCCACCACATCACTCGGGTGGTTTTTGTATTTCTTAGTAGAGACGGGTTTCACCATATTAGCCAGGATGGTTTCAATCTCCTGACCTTGTGATCCACCTGTTTTGGCCTCCCAAAGTGCTGGGATTACAGGCTTGAGCCACCACGCACGGCCCGGATGTTGTTTCTTTTACAGCAGATTATTAAGAGTGTTCCCAAATGTCCTTTCTCAGGTATCACAGAAACAGCGATTTAAAACTGCTCAATCTAAAGAACGATTTAACTCTATGAGATTAATATATACATAACAAAGTAGTTTCTCCGATAATTTCTCCCCAGTTTTCATTGGAAGACGTTTCTTTTTCCACCACAAACCTCAGAGTGTCACTTAATATCCCTTCACAATTTCCCCAAAGACAGAGTTACCAAACCGAGCAACTTAGTGTCAGCTTTAACATTCTGAAGTGAAAGTACCCATCAGAGAGCAATTGCTTTGAATGCTTTTTTCTGGGTTGTATTTCTGGATATTTCAATTTTCACCATAGTCTTCAATATGCAGCAAAATATCTCTTTTTCACTTTTACAGGAACAGTGTTCAAACACTGCCTTGTGAGAAAAGATGTATAACTCCCTGAGTGGAATGCAGATATCACAAAGCAGTTTCTCAGAAACTTTTTCACCAATTGTTTCTGAAGATATCTTCTGTTTCCTCACCAGCCTGTATGTGCTCCTGAATGTCCCTTCATGAATTCGTCCATGATGCAGTTTCAAAACTGCGAAATAGAAAGACAGTTTTATCTATATGAGATTAATATACATATCTGTCACAAGACAGTTTCACAGAAAGTTTGTTTCCAGTTTTTGTCTGAGGATATTTCCTTTTCCACCATAGCAGTAAATATACTCCTGAATGTCCCTGGTAGCTATTTCTCCCAATGGGATTCCATAAACCCATATGAGAAGAAAAGTTAACTCTGTGTGGGAAATGCGTATGTCACAAAGCATTTCTTCATGAATCTCCTCTCGACTATCTATCTGAAGATATTTCCTTTTTCACCATTAGCCTGAAAGCACTCCCAATAGTCCATCAGCTGACTCCCATAAAACAGTGTTAAGATACTGCTCAATGAAAACCGAAGCTTAACTGTGCGAGTGGACTTGATATGACCTGGAGAGGTTTCACAAAAAGTTTCCTTCTTGTTTCTATTGGAGGGTATTTCTTTTTCACCATATTCTTAGGAGCGTTCCCAAATATTGTTTCTCAGGTTTCCCAGAAACAGTGACTTCAAACTGCTCAACCCAAAGAATGATGTAACTCTATGAGATGAATACACACATCACAAAGGAGCTGCTCCACATGCTTCTTTCCAGTTTTCATCGGAAGTCATTTCCTTACTCATCACAGACCAAGGGGTGACTCTTAATAACACCTCAGTGGGTGGAGCAAGATGGCCGAATAGGAACAGCTCCAGTCTCCAACTCCCAGCGCAAAGGACACAGAAGACCGATGATTTCTGCATTTTCAACTGAGGTACTGGGGTCATCTCACTAGTGAGAGCTGGACAATCAGTGCTGGTCAGCTGTTGCAGCCCGACTAGCGAGAGCTGAAGCAGGGCGAGGCATCGCCTCACCTGGAAAGTGCAAGGGGGAAGGGAATCCCTTTTCCTAACCAGGGGAACTGAGACACACAACACCTGGAAAATCGGGTAACTCCCACCACAATACTGCACTGTAGGCTAACGGGCACACCAGGAGAATATACCCCACGCCTGGCCAGGAGGGTCCCACGCCCCCAGAGCCTCCCTCCTTGCTAACACAGCAGTCTGCGGCAATCTAACTACAGGGAAGCAGCGAGGCTGGGGGAGCGGTGCCTGCCATTGCTGAGGCTTAAGTAGGTAAACAAAGCTACTGGGAAACTCCAACTGGGTGGAGCTCACAGCAGCTCAAGGAAACCTTCCTGTTTCTGTAGACTCCGCCTCTGGGGACAGGGCTCAGGTAAAAAAATAACAGGGGAAGCAGCAGAGACCTGTGCAGACGCGAACGACTCTGTCTGACAACTTTGAAGAGAGCAGTGGATCTCCCAACACGGAGGTTGAGATCTGAGAAGGGACAGACTGCCTTCTCAAGTGGGTCCCTGACCCCTGAGTAGCCTACGTGGGAGACATACCACACTAGCGGCAGTCTGACACCCCACATCTCACAGGGTGGAGTACACACCTGAGAGGAAGCTTCCAAAGTAAGAATCAGACAGGTACACTCGCTGTTCAGCAATATTCTATCTTCTGCAGCCTCTGCTGCTGATACCCAGGCAAACAGGGTCTGGAGTGGACATCAAGCAATTTCCAACAGACCTATAGCTGAGGGTTCTGACTGTCAGAAGGAAAATTATCAAACAGGAAGGACACCTATACCAAAACCCCATCAGTGCATCACCATCATCAAAGACCAGAGACAGATAAAACCACAAAGATGGGGAACAAGGAGGGCAGAAAAGGATGGAATTCAAAAAATAAGAGCGCATCTCCCCCTGCAAAGGAGTGAAGCCCATCACCAGCAACGGATCAAATCTGGTCAGAGAATGACTTTGACGAGAAGAGAGAAGAAGGCTTCAGTCCATCAAACCTCTCAGAGCTAAAGGAGGAATTACTTACCCAGTGCAAGGAAACTAAAAATCTTGAAAAAAGAGTGGAAGAATTGACAGCTAGACTAATTAATGCAGGGAAGGTCATAAACGACATGATAGAGATGAAAACCATGACACGAGAAATACGTGACAAATGCACAAGCTTCAGTAACTGACTCGATCAACTGGAAGAAAGAGTATCAGCGATTGAGGATCAAATGAATGAAATGAAGTAAGAAGAGAAACCAAAAGAAAAAAGAAGAAAAAGAAATGAACAAAGCCTGCAAGAAGTATGGGAATATGTAAAAAGGCCAAATCTACGTCTGATTGGGGTGCCTGGAAGTGAGGGGGAGAATGGAAACAAGTTGGAAAACACTCTTCAGGATATCATCCAGGAGAACTTCCTCAACCTAGTAGTGCAGGCCAACATTCAAATTCAGGAAATACATTAGCTTCCAAACACCGTTCTTCACTAGAAGGAGCCTTGGTCCAAGGGCTGGGGAATCATGTATCAGATCTGGAACCAGTTGAGCAACACAACAAACCATTGTAACTGTGAATCATAACCCACCAAGCCAGACTCCATGAGTACATATCAACATCGTAAATGAATGCTGAAAGATGAAATAATTATTTTCAGTGAATATGGAAGATCTAATGATGTAGAAGGAATGACAGGAAATCAGTGGATGCTAAAACTAGTAGTGAAGAATTCATGGAAAACAGAATATGCACATAGTGTCATGGTGTCTCCTCCCAAATCTTAATTTCAACGCAAGAAGTAGCGTCTTTGCTTTGGAGGAACTTAAGCACCACCTTCACTGTGTTGCCGATGTTAACATTGTCACACAGGACAGACTTCTGCGGT